>JACTAT010000044.1:2179445-2191305 GCA_014526335.1 Chrysaora quinquecirrha | reverse complement strand
TGTGTGCTTTTGAGAATGGTTAGAACATTTTTGCTAGACGCAAGCAAAAACGGTTTGACGAGCAATGTTTTGCGACATGGCCAAACCGTTAAACATTTTGTTCGATAAACAATTTCAAATGTTTGCTAAACAATGTTTGATCGTCTAACCAGGGCCTAACTCACAGAACAATGACTTGCAAGTTACCATTCGTTTGAAGCTGAACTGCCAGTTGGGCTGCTATTATCTCCATCGTCGATATCCATTTCATCAGCCTCGTCTTGAGTATCATTTTCCTGATCCTCGCTTTCAGACCATTCAGAATTATTACCAGTTATTTCTATCACTGACGATTTGTTGGGACTGTAATGAGATGAAAATTTGTCAGTCAAAGTAAAATAATGCCAGAAACATTTGAAACTGTTTCTTCTTATAAGCACTATATTATTGTTAGATGATGCAGATATTAGATATAGGACATAGGACTATATTGTTGTTAGAAATTGTTTGATATATGACGTAGGACTGTTATCTTGTTATTTGCATTTACTGTATGTCCTCAAGAATCTACAAGTCAAGTCAAGTCAAGTCAGGTCAGGTCAAGTCAAGTCAAGTCAAGTTTAGCCGATGCCTTGCCTATTAAACATATATACAAACAAGTTAATTATGCAACAGTCAAGTCAAGTGAATGCAAAGTCAAGCCAAGTAACCCTAATCCTAGTCAAGTCAAGTTTAGCCGATGCGGAACAAGTCAACACAATAGAAGATCAAGTAAAGCCTAATCAAGTCAAGTCAATTCAATCAAAGTTAGGCTAAGTCTAGTTAAGTTAACGCAAGTTTTATAAAGTCAAACCAACCCAAGTTTGCAATCATAGATAAAATTACTAACACAAAACTGAAACTTGCTCTCTAAGTTTCCCGATTTTCCCCAATTTTTCTCCTCCCCCAGTTCAATGTTGGGTAAATTGTTGAAGTGAAATTAAAATAAGCATCTTCTTTATTATGCAACAGCATGAAAGTCTGTCAATAAATAAACAAACTTCAATGGGGGAGGGGGTGAAAAATACATGGACCCTCATCAGTATGTCCAGGTGCCTCTCTCAATATATTTTTTCCATGATTGTAGTCAATATGAAAAGTAATTGAACAACATAATCTTACCTAGAATCTTTTGTTTCATCAGCTGTATTGTCCTAGAAAAAAGCAAACATGTTCAAAATCAGCATGCAAAAGACGCCAAAAAGCACAAACGAACAAAGCTTAACTTAACTTGCATTGTGCCTGCCGAACGTCGTTGAGTTAATCTCAGATGTGACATTTCAATCATAAAGGAACTTTATAAGACATACTTAACACAAATATTGATCAATAACATCTATCTTTACCTTACAATCTGGTGGACATCTCGGAGCATTCCTTAGCAAATCTAAAGCTTTATTTGGGAAACCTATTGCTAAACCAATCGCAGCAACGTTAGCGACTGCCTATGAAGAGAGAGAAAGAGATCTGTCAGTTGAAACATTGATATAAGCATCTAAGTAGACTTTTATGCTAGTAGCATATCTAAGTTGTTGGAATTAAGAGTCCCTAGTGCATGATCGGACGGCTGACGCGCATCTCAGATGCAAAATAGCTAAATGAAATAGCTAGTAAACACTCCAAATTACAAAGCCCAACGTCTCTTCTCATTTGGCCTTGTGTTTAAGAGTTCAAGTTGATCAAGCAGCATCCACACGGGGCGAAATTCTTTAGCCGAGGGGAAAAATTTCCTCACAAACCTGCTCCTGGCACATTCGTAGAATAGTAGGGATAATGTCTATTTGACCTCACAACAAATAAAAGACTTATCGAGTCCCGACAAGTGAAGATCAGCCTTAAGTCGGCGATTTCATTGAGCTCTATAGCTCAGTGGAAACGTCACTGGCTCTCTTATCCTGCAGTCCAGGTTCGAATCCCTTCTATTTTGGTATGCCACTTGCGGAAAATCTTCGTTACACAGGGAATACATAAAACCAAGATAACCTGCATTGAGATTGTTATTCAGAGGCCAATATACTTAGTTCATGCTTCGAAGCATTGGAAAGCTTTTGATAACACGGGTTTGATATCATTGAGCTCAACTGCATTTTTTAAGGTGAGAACATGTATTATCAATAAATATTTTTCATGAATGGCGGACACTAGTAAAGGTTTTTCAACAAGTGGAATACCACAATAGATGGGATTCGAACCTTGATTGCACGATCAGAGAGCCAACGACGTTTCCACTGAGCTATAGAGCTCAATGAAATCGCCGAGTAACTCTCTGAGTCATACAGCCCAAGGCTCTCCTCCGTTTGACTTTGTGTTTCGGCTATGTTGAGCCTTCTTCAGCAACATACGTATTTGTACATATTTTTCATGAATGGCGGACACTAGGATAGATTATTCCACAAGTGACATACCACAATAGATGGGATTCGAACCTGGACTGTGTTACTGCCGCACAACCTTAAGTGGGCTCATTTTGTGAAAGAAATTTTGACGTCATACCTCAGTTATCCGTTTTCTCAATTTATCTTCTGTTGCCAGTTTTGCTACAAGTTCCTCAGCCATACCAAAATCCTAGACAATGATTTTAGAATAATTTACTAAAGGACAAGACAAAAATAACATAAAAAGAAAACTGAAATGAAAACGTAAAATAGATAAAACGAAATAAAACATACATAAAATGCAAACTCGAGTGAGAAAATAACGAAACATTAACAGGCATCTACGTAAAAGTTTGTAGCAGCTTATATTTTAGGCCTTGATAATATATCATTTAATATGTTATATAGATGTATTTGGGACGGGTTTATTCTGCAGCAACTGCTTTGCCAAACAGGGCAGAAGCTAGTTCTACTTAGGGTGCGTTCTTTTCAGGCTTTTATCTTCTATGAATTCTGAAGCTTCCAATTCGGGACACCCAAAAACGCACTTTCATGAAAACGGAAGACCGCATCGAAGTTGATTTGGAAGGAGAATCTCTGCGAAGTTTGCGAAATCTTTCAGCTTTGGACTTAGGAGAGATTGGAGCCTCCAAAGTCTTTCCGAGAGTTCTCCAAAAGAACGGGTTTTTCATCTCTTTGGTGGACTTTTTAAGGCCGCATTTAGGTCTTGTCGAATTTATCTAATTTAATCCCGCATAAAAGCGATGTAAGAGCGACGTTGACTTTATATATAGTAGCATTTAATAAAATTGCCACTTTATATGGGTGAATTTAGGTCGAACTTAATTCAAATCTGGAAACGCAGACGCAGAAGAAGGTCCCAAAAGAAAGAACCGTTAACTCAACATTCGCTGCTCGCTGCAACGTTTTCATTTGAAAACTCTATTCAGACTGTATTCGTCAGCATGCTCATTTCATATTACATTCGTCAGTATGTCGATTTCACACGCATTCTCAGGCATGTTCGTTTCATATTGTATCAGTGTGTTGATTTCATACTGTATTCGTCAGCATTTCAATTTCCTACCATATGTCACGTGTAGTAGATACATTACAGTGCAGATGTACTGTAGGTTTGAGGTTGCGAAGAAACCAAATGCATGGTACAAACACGAGAATGAAGTAATTGAATTAATTACCTGTGCAACATTCTCCACCACTAAAAATAATTCTGACAGGCCTCTGAGAACTGGAGACATCAGTGCTACACTAGTTGCTACGAAAAATAAAAAAATTTTAGGGGGAATTTGAAAAAAAATCGGGAAGCAAATTGCATGCAGAAATATTGAAGCCCTCGAAGAAAAATCTCAAAAGGAAGTCTAAAATTTGGGGACTATAGGGAGAATTTTGGCATTGAGACTTGCATTCGAAACTCTGTTATAAATAATCAAAGATTCTTACTATATTTTGAAATGTTAAACCAGTCTATCCTCCTGCCAGAAAATTAACTCTAAAATTTCTTGGTTTCCAAATTCAGAAAATGAAAGGGAGATGTACTGAAGTAAGCAGGAAAGGTACGCTTACAATACCTGTTTCAGAAGCCATCGTTTTAGTGTATAACTTCCACAGTGGTCTTAATAGACTAAGGTCCAGCATATCTTCAGGACCCAATGGTTCCACGGGTTCCGTAAACAGAAGGGGATCGCTACAACCAAATGCAAAAGAAATCAGCAAAGGAAATTAGGGCAGGTCCGGGTCCACAACGTATGTTTATATCAACTAAATCTAATTTGAATTCTTACCCAGCTGCAATTTGTAGAATTCTAAGAAGCAATCCAGTTGCCATTAATCTCTGCTGTCCAACTTGATCACATGCAACAACAATGAGCCATGACCAAAGTTGCTTCAAAGGTAATGACCTGTGATCAAGAGAAATAGTAAATGGAGAAACCAGTATTAGACAGACAGGATCAAATGAGTAAAAAGAGCAACTCTGCAGACATTGAGATTGACACAAAGAAAAACCGGGAGGAGAGACTTAATCTGTGTGACTTGGAGAGTTACTCGACGAGTTCATTGAGCTTTATAGTTCAGTGAATTGCGTTGGCTCTATGATCTTGCAGTCCAGGTTCGAATCTCATTTTATGGTGGTGTGCCATCTACCCTTGTGTTTGCCATTCATGGCAGATGTACAGCTAGTAAGTTATATGTTGTCTATCATTTGTGGAAAATGGTATGGGTAATGTGCCAAAGGAGCGGACAAACAAGAAAGGGATTGCACAGCGCAGCTATCTTAGCGGCTGAGCATAAGAAAGCTCTTTTGTTAACTTTGGAGTTTCATCTTTCAAATAAAATTCATATAGATACCTGGCAAAGTCTATATCCTGGGCGAGTAAGCCATTCAGTATTCCGCATCCGGTTTCAAACCTGAAAGTAATTGAAACAATCAATGGTATTGAACGTAAACACAGAAATAGGGCTTTTTAGCAAAAATATATAATAACTTCCGAGAAAGAATACGAAAAATATAATTTACCTTCCAAGCTGTCCCCCTGTTACTGTAAACTTCCAACCCCAATCATTATTGCTTGCATCTGAAGTGAACTTGTAGTAAACGGTATCACCTAAGAAACATGTACAGTAATTAGAAGCAGAATAACTGGAGCTACAACAGCTGTAAGAATAAATCTTCAAGACGGTTTATACAACTAAATAACCGAATAGAAAGACAAAGAAAGAAGTAACTTTAAATGAATATGCTGTAAAAATTGGTAGTCAATCATATTTCACGACAAGGAGCAGTGCAGTATAAGGAATGTTCAGTATGAGCCTCAACTCAGACTAAAGGTTCCTTATAAAAAACGTGTCTGAACAAACTAGTGATATCTTCCCAATAACTTTGAAATCTTTGAAAAAGATTGCACGGTTGATTTTATAATTTATACAGCGTTACTTAGTTTTACAGAAATATTCCTTGCATATGGTGGTATCAATACTATCAAGATATTTAATGCTCTAAATCTAATGCTCTAATATACTTTATGTGTACAGAAAGTATTTTACTTAAGTACCTGGTATTTCACATTCTTGCCAAACACCCAGTCCGCTATAGACCTTTTTATTCTGGACGTAATTCGGAGATGATGCAATCGTCAGTTCATCACAGCTATATTCCGTAGCACATCTATGAAGGAAAACAATTAAAAAGGAGTTAGATAAGTTTCAAAACAACACTGTTGGGTCGATGATAGTGAGCAGAACTGTGGTGTAATCCAGCTGACTCGTGGTGTCAGAAGCTCAGTGTGATCAGGGTTCGGGCCCAGCCATGGTAGCGTCACAGCCAGGGTCTAGGTCTCGATTAGTTAACCTACTACTGAGATCCTAGCAACTGGCGATAAAACACCATTTCACCTTCACCTACATCGTGGTTCAAGACACAGTCTTGTCATCTGCGATTGCAGTTATAACAACCTTCCAACATTCGTTTTATCACAAAATGCCTCTCCTAGCCAGGTGCACAAGTGTGTGGCTGCACCCTGCTTAATGCTATTTGCTATGTGTATTCAGACCAGGAGTAGAGTGTAAAGTAGACAGATTAGGCCTATGCTGGTAATAGACTAGAAACAGCAACTTTGCTTTAATGCCTTACCTGTCATCAAACCTGACAAACAAACTCGTTGCTCCTGGAATGGTGACTTTATCCTAGAAGATAAAACAAAAGTAAAACAAAAAACAAAATATAATCCAAAAAAGGATAGCTGAGCTTGGCTTGGTTCTTACAAAACCATCAATTCATATAGCGCAGTCCCAAGTGGAGGGCAGTGGCGAAAAATGTCGAAGGGGCAAAAAGGCGTGGTCAAGAAAATAGGGGCGTGGTTTTAAGAAAAAGTAACCAAGTCCTATCCTACGACACTTTGACATCAGACTGAGACTATATGCAAAGCCTCGTTTGTAACTCCTAATTAAATCGTTAGTAAATCTTTAATCTCAGTTCGTCATTTTCCAGAAAAATTTCGTGCCGACCCAGACCTCTTTGAAAAGGTCTATTAGAGAGTAGACCAACGTCAATTTCCTTACACAAAAAGATCACCTTAATCTACCAATGATACGGAGATAATCTTTACTAATCTGTACATTCCATTTTGGCAAACAAACGTAAAAAATATAAAGGAAGTTCATAAAACCCAGAAAATAATCCATTACCTCTACTCTGGTATTGTGTTTATACTTGTGATCTGATTCTCTAGTTACAGATGCAAGCTGGACTTCTCCCATGCAATGAACGGCTGATATCGCTAATGGTTTCACCAGGTCTTTATCGCAAAGACGAACGAAATTGAAAACAACCTACAAAAGAAAAGAAGCATAAACTTTTATCGATTTTACAAACTACAGCTTCAGTGCTACAGCTATCGTATAAAAAACGGAAGAGTGCCAGTCCTAGAGACTAAAACCTCTGACATTACCGCGTTTCCTCGACTATGTGCCCAGGGCCCTTAGTTTAAAATCCGTCTCAAAGAGGAGCAATTATTTAAAAACCACGAGCAAACGCTCTGATGAAGTCATGAAGACTAAGTTTTCCAGCAACTAGCAAAGGGGACGTCTTTAGATTCCTCCCTTAAGGAGCTTTTACACATACACTACAAAAGACGTGTATGGGGCCAACCTAATGGCCAGCTGAATACAAAGGGAATCTTATTCAACGGAAGGGTGCTAAATTGAGGAAATACGGTATACCAAGGGCTGAACAAAAAAGAGTGGGAGTTAGCGCATATGTTTTATGAAACAGGACTTAGAGTCGCACCTAGCCGCATCCTACCGCAGTGCATCAGCAAAGTACTGGGAAAAGGACTGTACAGATCTGGTATACTGGAGAGATCGTGTCTCTTGTTGTCGCTGATTACCGCAAACATTCCTTGAAAAGCTATATGCTTCAAAGTTGTGTAATATTCTATTCAATCAAAATGTTACCTTTTCAAATTGGTCTTTGCTTTCAGCTTCTTGTATCAGGTCTAATAGCCCAACAACCTTCGATGCGTCGTGGTTACTCAAATAATCTCTTGAAATTCTCTCATCTTTTGGCCACAGGGTGAACAACCAAGCAACGAGATGCCTAGCGTACCCTACCGCAACAGCATGGTTCACCTGTGGGTAGAAGAAAATACATAAACGTCTCTTCATAGCAAAAAAATAGCGAGGAAGGACGTGTAAATTCTTATTCTTAATGACAGTCAATGAAATTTTGAACATTTTCCCGCCTAAATCAAGTTGGGCGAAGTCCCTGAGCCGTCGTGGCTTTGTTGTGTAAATGTTGTGATGTCGGGCCTACGGCTACTCTTGGCCGCCATTTTAGGTCAAGCGTTGCAATACTTTTGTCCCCTTAAGTGTATAAGCATAATCTACTATGTAATGTAAGTGGAAGGGGGGCTTGCATTGATAACTTGTAGCCATCGAAAAAATGATGGGTGAAATATTTGATAGTTCGCGGGGTTACATAAGAGTTACATAAGACCTACGTAGGTGCTGTGGTTTTGTTATGCTTGAAGGTGCTGTGCTTGATGGTGCTGCGGCGTCGTGGTGTAATCCAGCTGACTCGTGGTGTCAGAAGCTCAGTGTGGTCAGGGTTCGAACCCAGCCACGGTAGCGTCACGGCCAGGGTCGAGGTCTCGATTAGTTAACCTACTACTGAGATCCTAGCGACTGGCGCTAAAACACCATTTCACCTTCACCAAGGTATCTGTCTGCTCTCTAAGTCTTAGCGAAAAAGAGCCAGATTGCATAAAAAGCAAAGTAAACTCTTAAGGCTCATTAACATCTACTGTCCAAGATATTGCTAGTTTAATCTGTTATATTTACTTGTTGATTTTCCTCTCTGAATATCTCAAAGTACCAGTAACAAAAAACACTGGTTCCAAACTACCAACAAACTCTAGGCACTTAACAAATTTTAGACTTTTCAACAAATTCTGCACATTCGGTCAAAGCTGATTTTGATTACCTTTTTAACGAGATCTCGATTTTCAGACTTTTCACCAGTTTCCAAAGTTTCTCTAAGAAGTTCAGCAGACTTCGATCTTCGCTGTTGGACTCTTGACTAAAAAAGGCAAATATCAAAGCTTGATTACAGTATCTTAAAAATCTGTTGGATCTGAACCACTTTTCTTGTATTTTTCCCAAATACTTTTATCCCATCCCCGATTAACATTGTTGAGTAGTATATAAAAATGTATGTCTTGTTTTTGAAAAGGTTGATAAACGTTTGGTCGTTCGGAATAACAAAACCAAAAATACCGAGCCATCGAAAATTCGGGCATAACCCCCAGAGGTTTGTCGTCTAAGGCCTTGTTCATGCGTCGAAGATCTACCGCAGCGAATTTAATTCAGTTGCGAACATTTATCTTCGCCCTTACTCCACCATAGCTGCGGCTGTGGATACACTGGTCGAAGTTAAATCAGTTGAAGGTGCATTAAGGCGATTTTCGCGGCAGAGCTGCTGAAGAAGTGGCGCACTTGTGGCGCAGTTAAGATTAACTTCGGTGTTTGTTTCATACGTCGCACTTACGTTACAGTTATGCCCAACAAAATGGACACTTTTAAATTTCCATAGCTCGATTTTAATTCGTTGCGGTATAACCTTGACGCATGAATTAGGCATAACATAATAATTTAGAATGATGGCTTGTCTTATGTGGATACAGGACCAATTGTTGAAAAGCCCAATTGCAACCGAGCCAAATGATCAGACAGTGTTTGCTAAACATTTGAAACACACTTATCCAGTAATATTTGAATGTTTGGCAACGTCATCAAACATTGCTTGAAAGGCAAAAATAAACAAGTTTGTTGCGCAATACTTTCTCAACCAATTCAAAAACATCTTTTGTGAAGCGGAAAATGTTTGATGAGGAAATGTTTGATGAGGAATGTTTTGTGACTTGGCCAAACATTAAAACTCGACAAGCAAATTTCAAATGTTTGACAAACAATGTTTGATCGTTTGGCCAGGGCCTTACAATTATACAAAGTATACCTCATTCTTCTCTGCTTCTGTCAAGGACGTAATAAGTTTATGACTAGTCTCTCCTGATTCTGGCTTTGCACATAAGTCTTTATTCTCTGTTAGTTGCGGTGTGAAACCAAGTACGCCAATATCAACAGTATTATCAGGAGCCGTTTTGGCCTCAGGGCTCTCCGTGATTTCCCTGAAAGATCAAGTCATCATTTCATTAAATAGGCATTCAGAAACTATAATACAAACCCATGAATAAGAAGCTGCATCAAAAGACGCACTAGACTCTTGACCGAAAAACTAAAAATGACCTACAATCAAGGACAAAACTCAATGAGACTTCAGTGACTGGGCACTAATCTATAATCTATGCTATCTTATGTTAATTATCATTTCTGTTATATATATAATCTTAGGTGTTCATATTTATAATTAGTCAGTATTTCCTCATCACACGAGTTGCATCTCTCAAGCTTTGCTCTTCGCTCTTACTACTCGAAGTAACAGGGAATTATTAGGCAGTTCAAGCCCTGTTATATCTTAACGAGCTTGGGTCGTTAACATGCAGTACTTTAAACTGAATCAAAATTGTTCAAAATCAATCGGTTTAAAGTGTCAATGGGATGCAAAATATTTACTTACCACAAAAGTTACCAAACTACCAAAATAAAAAGTTGTATTCTACACGACCCAACTAGTACAGATCTTAACGAGCTTGGGTCGTTAACATGCAGTACTTTAAACTGAATCAAAATTGTTCAAAATCAATCGGTTTAAAGTGTCAATGGGATGCAAAATATTTACTTACCACAAAAGTTACCAAACTACCAAAATAAAAAGTTGTATTCAACACGACCCAAGAAATACAGATATTAATGAGCTTGGGTCGTTAGCTTGCAGTACTTTTAAACCGGATCAAACTGGTTCAAAATCAATCGGTTTAAAGTGTCAATGGGATGCAAAATATTCACTTACCACAAAAGTTTCTTTTGTTTCTGCACTGAGTCCTTCAAGAGGATCTTTGTTCTCAGGTTCACTTTTTTTTATAAGAAAGTTTTTTTGGGCCAGTATTGAAACTTTCTTAGATATTTCATGTTTTCAGTACCAAAACTTTCTTGTGACTTTCTTAGCAAAAATTTTGGAATACAGTATTTCTAAGAATGCACAGTTTAAGGCACTGTATACATTGCACAAATACCACATTTTTCAAAGAAAATAATCATTAGACTTGTTTAATAGCAAGATGAGCGACCGAACAGAAGAGCAAAAATAACACACAGAACATTAGGAGTGAAAGTATGAAACAGAACTTTCTTAAGTTTCAAGAGTCCAGTATTGAACTTTCTTAGGTTTTTAAGATGTTGAGCACTACTTTCTTACAAACCACTTTCTTATAAAGAAAAAAAACGTTCACTCATTCACCGTCCACAAAAGCAGTTTTCTTTATAGAGTATCAAAACTGTACAACAATCAAGGAAGCATATTTATTTGGTAACGCAGGCTCAGGCAGCTTTATTGCTGATGTGGACTTACAGCATGTGCTGCCACATCGTTATTTTTGAGCGAATATCCTGGTTACTCATTCACCATCCTCGAAAGGGTGGACAGCTATGGGCTGTAGCCTTATTAACTAGTACGGACGTGGACCTGACCCGACAAACTCTCGGATCAGTTTACAACTTGACCACACAACCTAACAATGTACGCATTGTATGATACCACTAACCTGCACTGGGTCGTGTACTTGTTTGTAGAGTTTCCATGACAAAACCTGCAGAAGACGGAAGAAAGGAGAATATAAATATCGTCTAGTTTGTTATTATTACTGCAAAAACTCTGCTGATGCCCCCTCACTATTAAGCATCACATTTAATGCTAATGCACGAAATAGGGAACAGTATTTTCTGGCCAGTGGCCACTTTTTTCTAGCTGCAAGCATACGAAAGGAAAGTCAAAATTTAGTGTTGATAAATTGGATATCTCCAAGTGTTAATGGGCTGGATACCTCGAACTTATGCCTGTAGTTACTTATTTCATATGTCTCCAGGCTGAAACTTCCCAGTGTAGTTTATCTTTTAATTCTAAGTCCATAACTCTAGTAATAGTGGCTGCCAAATCGGCTTGGATCGCCCCAACGAATTTTCGGTGTATTTACAGAAAAGAATTTAAGCGATTCTATGCAATGCTATCTGGCCACATCTCCCTTCTCCCTAAGAACAATGTTGTTTCAGAAATGTATAGGAAAAAAGTTTCGTGCTTTCTGTGTTTTCGATACCCAAACGCTACTTTTCATTCAACAAACCGACACTGTTCACAGAAGAGGTGCTGTGTTGACTGAAAATCAATGTAAGGCGTTCAAAGCAATTTGACAGGCATTGAACCCCCCATGTCAAAAATCCTAGTATTTGGCATCTTACCTCCAAATCTCTCAGCAGCCACTGTTTTGAAAACCTTGTCC
>JACTAT010000044.1:2142770-2178945 GCA_014526335.1 Chrysaora quinquecirrha | reverse complement strand
TTAGGGTTAGGGTTAGGGTTAGGGTTAAGGGTAAGGATTGGGGTTGAAGTTAGGGTTAGGGTTAGGGTTGGGTTTTGAGCTGGGGTTCGGGTTGGGGTTAGGGTTAGGGTTGGGGTTTCGGTTGGTTTTAGGATTAGGGTCAGGGTTGGGTTAAGGTTTGGTCGAGTTTGGGTTGGGGTTGGGCTTGGGGTAAGGTTATGGTTTAAGATTAGGGGTGGGTTGGTTATTGGGCTTATGGTTAGAGTTAGGTTTAGGGTTGGGGTTTGCTTTTAGGGTAAGGATAAGGGTTAGTGTTTGGGTTGGGTAAGCATGAGGACTAGGGTTAGGGTTAGGGTTATTGTTGGGGTTAGGATTAGGATTAGGGTTGGGTTTAGGGTTGGGGTTGGGGTAAGGGATAAGGTTAGGGATAGGGTTAGGTGTTATGGTAATGGTTATGGTAAGTGTTAGGGTTAGGGTTAGGGCTACTGATAATTTTAGGGTTAGAGTTATGGTAATGGTTACAGTTAGGGTTAGGGTTAAGGTTATGGTTAAGTTTATGGTTAGGGTTATGGTAAAAGGTTATGGTTATGGTTAGGGTTAGGGTTAGGGTTAGGGTTTGGGGTTAGGGTTATGGTAAAAGGTTATGGTTATGGTTAGGGTTAGGGTTAGGGTTAGGGTTTGGGATAGTATTAGGGTTAGGGTGTGGGTTAGTGTTAGGGTTAGAGTTAGGTTTAGGCTTAGGGTTGGGTCGGGTTAGAGTTAGGGTTAGGATTAGGGTTTGGGTAAGGGTTATGGTTTGGGATTAATGGTAGGATTAGTTGTTAGGCTCAGGGTTAGGGTTAGGGTTAGGGTTAGTGGTAAGTTTAGGGTTAGGGTTATGGAAATCTTTAAAGTTAGAAGTAGGGTTATGGTTATGGCAAGAGTTAGGGTTAGGGTTAGGTTTACAGTTTGGGTTATGGTTAGGGTTAGGGTTAGGGTTAGGGTTACAGTTTTTGATTCGGATTAGGGTTAGTTGTTAGGCTTAGGGTTATGGTTAGAGTTAAGGTCGAACTAGGGTTAGGGTTAACGTTGGGGTTAGTTTTATGTTCAGGGTTACATTTAAGGTTAGGGTTAGGGTTAGGGTTAGGGTTAGGGTAAGGGTAAGGATTGGGGTTGAAGTTAGGGTTAGGGTTAGGGTTAGGTTTTGAGCTAGGGTTCGGGTTAGGGTTAGGGTTAGGGTTAGGGTTTCGGTTAGTTTTAGGATTAGGGTCAGGGTTAGGTTTAAGGTTTGGTGGGTTTGGGTTAGGGTTAGGCTTAGGGTAAGAGTTATAGTTTAAGATTAGGGGTAAGGTTAGTTATTAGGCTTATGGTTAGAGTTAGGTTTAGGGTTGGGGTTTGCTTTTAGGGTAAGGATAAGGGTTAGTGTTTGGGTTAGGGTAAGCATGAGGACTAGGGTTAGGGTTAGGGTTATTGTTAGGGTTAGGATTAGGATTAGGGTTAGGTTTAGGGTTAGGGTTAGGGTAAGGGATAAGGTTAGGGATAGGGTTAGGTGTTATGGTAATGGTTATGGTAAGTGTTAGGGTTAGGGTTAGGGCTACTGATAATTTTAGGGTTAGAGTTATGGTAATGGTTACAGTTAGGGTTAGGGTTAAGGTTATGGTTAAGTTTATGGTTAGGGTTATGGTAAAAGGTTATGGTTATGGTTAGGGTTAGGGTTAGGGTTAGGGTTTGGGGTTAGGGTTATGGTAAAAGGTTATGGTTATGGTTAGGGTTAGGGTTAGGGTTACAGTTTTTGATTCGGATTAGGGTTAGTTGTTAGGCTTAGGGTTATGGTTAGAGTTAAGGTCGAACTAGGGTTAGGGTTAACGTTGGGGTTAGTTTTATGTTCAGGGTTACAGTTAGGGCTAGGGTTAGTGTTAGGGTTAGTGTTAGGGTAAGAGTAAGGGTTAGGGTAAGGTTCAGGGTTAGGGTTAGGGTTAGGGTTAGGGTTAGGGTTAGGGTTAGGGTTAGGATTAGGTTTAGGGTTCGGTTTAGGGTTAGGGTTAGGGTTAGGGATAAGGTTAGGGATAGGGTTAGGTGTTATGGTAATGGTTATGATTTGGGTTACAGTTAAGGATAGGGTTGGGGTTATGGTTTGGTTAAGGCTGTTGTTACGGTCAGGTTAGGGATTGGGCTAGAGTTAGGGTTATGGTAAGGGTTTGGGTAAGGGTAGGGTTCTGGCTAGGGTTAGGGTTAAGGTTAGGGTTAGACTAAGGGTTAGGGTTAGGGTTAGGGTTAGTGTTAAAGTTAGGTTCAGGGTTAGAGTTAAGGTTAGGGTTGGCTGGGGTTAAGGTTGGGGTAGGGTCAGGTTAGGGTAAGGGTTAGGGTTTGGGTTAGGGTTAGGGTTAGGGTTGGGGTTAGGGTTAGCGTTAGGGTTAGGGTTAGGGTTTCGGTTAGTTTTAGGGTTAGGGTCAGGGTTTGGCTTGGGGTTGGGTCGGGTTAGGGTTAGGGTTAGGGTTTGGGTAAGGGTTACAGTTTAGGATTAGGGGTAAGGTTAGTTATCAGGCTTATGGTTAGTGTTAGGCTTAGGGTTGGGGTTAGGGTTTTGGTTAGAGTTTGGGTTAGGGTTAGGGTTAGGGCTAGGGTTAAAGTTAGGGAAGGGTTAGGGTTATGGTTAGAGTGAGGGTTAGGGTTAGGTTTAGGGTTAGGGTTAGGGTTAGGTTTAGGGTAAGTGTTAGGGTTTGGGTTAGGGCAAGGGTTAGGGTTAGGGTTAGGGTTAGGTTTAGGGTTAGGGTTAGGTTTATGGTTGGGGTTATGGTTGGTGTTGGTTTAGGGTCAGGGTTAGGGTTAGGGTTAGGGTTAGGGTTAGGGTTAGGGTTAGGGTTAGGGTTAGGGTTAGGGGTTAGGGTTAGGGTTAGGGTTAGGGTTAGGGTTAGGGTTAGGGTTGGGGTTAGGGTTAGGGTTAGGGTTGGGGTTAGGGTTACGGTTGGCGTTAATGTTAGGGTTAGGGATAGGGTAGGAGTTAGTGTTAGGGTTAGGGTTAGGGTTAGGGTTAGGGTTAGGTTTAAGTTTAGGGTTTGGGCTTTGGGCAGTGTTAGGGTTACTTCTAGGGCACGTAAGCTACATAATTAGTTAGTTATAACATTCGTGTGTTAGTTAGTAAGTTAGTTAGTTAGTTTTCTTATATAATTAGTTTGTTAGATAGTTAGCATGGGTTGAAAGTTAGCCAAATAGACAACTAGTTACTTTGGAAATTATTATACTGTTTGTTGGTGGGTGTAGTTGGTTTGTTAGGTTGTCATTTAGCTTGTACGATAGTTTGTAAAATATTAAAGGGGTTCCTCTATTCAGTTCTCATTAAGGGTAAGGGTTATGGTAAGGGTTGTGGTTTGGGTTAGGGATAGGGTTAAGGTAAGGGGTAGGATTACGGTTAGGGTTAGGGTTAGGGTTACGGTTAGGGTTAGGGTTAGGGTTAGGGTTAGGGTTAGGGTTAGGGTTAGAGTTAGTGTTAGGATTAAGGTTAGGGCTATTTTCAGGGTTAAGGTTAGGGTTAGTGTTAAGGTTTGCGTAGAGGTTATGGTTAGCGTTAGGGTTAGGGTTAAGGTTAGGGTTAGGGTTTGGGTAATTGTTATAGTTTGGAATTAATGATAGTGTTGGTTGTTAGGCTTACGGTCAGGGTTAAGGTTAGGGTTAGGGTTAGGGTAGGGTTAGGAATAGGATCAGGGTTAGGGTTAGGGTTAGGGTTAGGGTTAGGTTTAGGGTTAGGGATAGGTTTATGGTTAGGGTTATGGTTTGGGTTGGGTTAGGGTC
This sequence comes from Chrysaora quinquecirrha, assembly GCA_014526335.1. Lineage (NCBI taxonomy): Eukaryota > Metazoa > Cnidaria > Scyphozoa > Semaeostomeae > Pelagiidae > Chrysaora > Chrysaora quinquecirrha. Next base: position 2,175,198 of record JACTAT010000044.1, on the reverse strand, counting down.
AGGGTCAGGCTTAGGGTTAGGGTTAGGGTTAGGGTTAGGGTTCACGTTAGTTTTAGGGTTAGGGTTAGGGTTAGGGTTAGGGTTAGGGTTAGGGTTAGGGTTAGGGTTAGGGTTAGGGTTAGGGTTAGGGTTAGGGTTAGGGTTAGGGTTAGGGTTAGGGTTAGGGTTAGGGTTAGGGTTGGGGTTAGGGTTAGGGTTAGGGTTAGGGTTAGGGTTAGGGTTAGGGTTAGGGTTAGGGTTAGGGTTAGGGTTAGGGTTAGGGTTAGGGTTAGGGTTAGGGTTAGGGTTAGGGTTAGGGGTTAGGGTTAGGGTTAGGGTTGGGGTTAGGGTTAGGGTTAGGGTTAGGGTTAGGGTTATGGTTGGCGTTAGAGTTAGGGTTAGGGTTAGGGTTAGCGTTAGGGTTAAGGTTATGGTTAGGGGTTAGGGTTAGGGTTAGGGTTAGGGTTAGGGTTAGGGTTAGGGTTAGGGTTAGGGTTAGGGTTAGGGTTAGGGTTAGGGTTAGGGTTAGGGTTAGGGTTAGGGTTAGGGTTAGGGTTAGGGTTAGGGTTAGGGTTAGGGTTAGGGTTAGGGTTAGGGTTAGGGTTAGGGTTAGGGTTAGGGTTAGGGTTAGGGTTAGGGTTAGGGTTAGGGTTAGGGTTAGGGTTAGGGTTAGGGTTAGGGTTAGGGTTGGGGTTAGGGTTAGGGTTAGGGTTAGGGTTAGGGTTAGGGTTAGGGTTAGGGTTAGGGTTAGGGTTAGGGTTAGGGTTAGGAATAGGGTAATAGGATTAAGGTTAGGGTTATTTTCAGGGTTAAGGTTAGGGTTAGTGTTAAGGTTTGCGTAGAAGTTATGGTTAGCGTTAGGGTTAGGGTTAAGGTTAGGGTTAGGGTTTGGATAAGGGTTATGGTTTGGAATTAATGATAGTGTTAGTTGTTATTCTTACGGTCAGGGTTAAGGTTAGGGTTGGGTTAGGGTAGGGTTAGGATAAGGATCAGGGTTAGGGTTAGGGTTAGGGTTAGGCTTACGGTTAGGGATAGGTTTATGGTTAGGGTTATGGTTTGGGTTGGGTTAGGGTCAGGGTCAGGCTTAGGGTTAGGGTTAGGGTTAGAGTTAGGGCTCACGTTAGTGTTAGGGTTAGGGTTAGGGTTAGGGTTAGGGTTAGGGTTAGGGTTCGGGTAAGGGTTATGGCTAGGGTTAGGGTTAGGGTTAGGGTTAGGGTTAGGGTTAGGGTTAGGGTTAGGGTTAGGGTTAGGGTTAGGGTTAGGGTTAGGGTTAAGGTTAGGGTTAAGGTTTGGGTTAATGTTAGTGTTAAGAATAGGGTAATAGGATAGGGTTTGGGTTAGGGTAAGGGTTACGTTTACGGTAAGGGTTAGGGTTAGGGTTAGTCTTAATGTTTGGGTAAAGTTAATTGTTATGGTTATGGTTAGGGTTATGGTTATGGTTAGGGTTAGGGTTAGGGTTAGGGTTATGGTTTGTGTTAAGGTTAGGGTTAAGGTTAGGGTTAGGGTTAGGGTTACAGTCAAGGTGAAGTTTAATGTAAGGGGTATAGCTATGAATATGGTTTGGGTTAAGATTAGGGTTAAGGTTGGGGTTAGGGTTAGGGTAGGGTTATGATTAGCATCAGGGTTAGGGTTAGGGTTAGGGTTAGGTTTAGGGTTAGGGGTAGGTTTATGGTTAGGGTTATGGTTTGGATTGGGTTAGGGTCATGGTCAGGCTTAGGGTTAGGGTTAGGGTTATGGTTTGGGTTCACGTTAGTGTTAGGGTTAGGGTTAGGATTAGGGTTAGGGTTAGGGTTAGGGTTAGGGTTAGGGTAAGGGTTAGGATTAGGGTTAGGGTTAGGGTTAGGGTTAGGGATAGTGCTAATGTTAGGGTTAGGGATAGGGTAAGAGTTAGTTTGTTAGTTAGTTTGTTACTTAGTTAGTTAGTTAATTAATCACTTAGTTAGTTAGTTTGTTGGTTTGATAGTAAGATAGTTACTTAGTTAGTTAGTTAGTCAGTTGATTTTGATAGTTAGTTAGTGAGTTAGTTAGTTAGTTAGTTATTTAGATAGTTAGTAAGTTCGTTAGTTAGTAAGTTAGTTAGTTAGATAGTTAGTTATTTAGTTACGTAGTTAGTTAATGAGTTATTTAGTAAGCTAGTTAGCTAGTTAACAAGCATAGCTTGTAAGTTAATTTTTATTTAGTTAATAGTTAGTTGATTTTCTTGTTAGCTAGGTTGTTAGTTTTTTAGATAAAAGGGTTGTTAGTTAGTTTAGAGGCATAGCTAGCTAGCTCGTTAATTATTTTTTTGTTGGTTTGTTTCATAGTTAGCTTGTTAGATACTTTGTTAGATAGTGAAACAGATAGTTGGTTAGTAACTTAGCTAGTGAGTGAGTTAGTTAGTTGGTTATTTAGTATTTAAATTAGATAGTTAGCAAGCACAGCTTGTATCTTAGTTAGTTAGTAAACTAGTAAGTTAATTACTTATTAGCCGCGTTAGAGGGTTTGTTTAAATGTTAGTTAGATAGATTGTTTATAAGCAAGTTAGTTAGTAAAGGAGGTAGTTAGAAAGTATTTAGTGACATAGCAAATATAGATTGTAGGCTGGTTAATTAGTTAGTTGGTTAGTCAAATGATTAGTTAGTTAGCTGGTTTGTTTTTTGATTACATGGTTAGTTAGTTATTTAGTAAGATATTTTGTTTGTTAGTACATTAGTTAGTAACGGTATTAGTTAGTTTGCATGCACAGCTTGTATATTAGTTAGTATGTTAGTTAATTGGTAAGGTTAGTTAGTTACTTAGTATGCTAGTTAGGGAGTAAGTCAGTAAGTTTTTTGGTTAGTAATTAAGTTTGTTAGTTAGCAAGCATAGCTTGTACATTGGTTAGTTAGTTTTTTAGATAGTTAGTTAGCAAACATAGCTTGTATATTGGTTAGTTAGTTTGTTATTGATTTAATTATTTAGTTTGTTAGTTAGTTCGTTAGCTACTTGGTTAACAAGCAAAGCTTGTACCTTGGTTAGCTATTTATCCGGTTAGTAAATTAGTTTCCTAGTTAGTTACTTAGTTGGTAAGTTTTTTAGTTAGTACCTATATTTGTTAGCTCGGTTGTTTGTTATTTAGTTAGTAAGCCAGTCAGCTTGTTAGCAAGCAAAACTTTTTAGTTAGAAAGTTAATTAATTAGATAAATAGTGATATAGTCATAAAGTCAGTTTGTTTGTTTTTTAGCTAGTTACATGGTTAGTTAGTAAGGTAGTTAGTTAGATAGCAAGCATAGCTTGTACATTTCTTAGTTAGTTAGTTAGTTAGTTAAAACGTCAGTTACTTAGTTAGTAAGTTAGTTGATTGCATAATTTTGGTGGTTAGTTTGCTGGTTAGTTAGTTAGTTAATAAGTTAGTTAGTTAATAAGCTAAATAGCTGGTTAGTTGGTTAATAAATAAGTTAGTTAGTTAGTTTGTTAGTTATTAAGTTAGTTAACTAGTCAGTTAGTAAGTTATTTATTTATTTAAATAGAAATCTAGTTGGTTTGTTTATAAGTGCGTTAATAAGCTACTATGATAGTCAGAAATGATAGCTAATTAGTTTATTTATTAGCTACGTTGTTAAATAGTTAGGGAGATGGTTAGTTAGTTAGTCAGTTTGTTAATTAATACGTTAGTTAGCTAGTTGATTAGTTTGTAAAATGGTTAGTTAGTTACTTTGTAAGCTAGTTAGTTTGTTAGCTAGCATAGCTTGTATGTTACCTTGTTATTCAGTTAGTAAGTTAGTTTGTTTGTTTGTTAGCTAGGTTTATTGATTGTCAGTTATAAAACGAGTTAGCTAGTTAGCTAGTTTGTTAGTTAATTAGTTAATTAGTTTGTTTGTTAGCAAATTTGGTAGTTTGTTTGTTAGCTAGTTAGTTAGTTGGTTAGTAATTAAGCTATTTAGTTAGATAGCAAGCAAAGCTTGTACCTTAGATAGTTAGTTAGTTAGTTAGTTAATTAGTTAGTTAGTTGGTTTTTCAGTTTGTTTCCTTGTTTGTTAGCTGGTTAGTTAGTTAGATTCTTTGTTAGTTAGTTAGTTAGTTAGTCAGTTAGTTAGTTAGTTAGTTTGTTTGTTATTAAGTTTGTTTTTTTTTTGTTAGCTAGTTATTTAGTTCTCTAGTTAGTTATTTAGTTTGTTTGTTTGTTTGTTTGCTAGTTAGTTAGTTAGTTAGATAGTTAGTTAGTTAATTAGCTAGTTCCTTATGAAGCAAGCATAGCTGGTAGGTGCATAAGTTGCTTAGTTTGTTAGTTAGTTAGTTTATTTCGTAGAATGGTAGTTGGTAAGTTATTTGGTTAGCTAGTTAGTTAGTTAGCGAGCTTAGCTTGATGGTTATTTAGTTAGTTAGTTAGTTTCTTACTTAGCCAAAAAGGTTGTACCTTTAGTAAATAGTCATTGAGTTAGTAAGGTAGTTAGTTAGTTTGCTAGTTAATTATTTAGTTGGTAAATTTGTTAGTTTGTTAGTTAATTTGTTTCTTAGTAAGCTAATTAGATTAGATTGTTAGCTATTTAGTTGGATTATTTGCTTGTAAGCTAGTTAGATAGTTAGTAGCATAGCGTATTTGTTAGTTAGTGGGATAGCAAATAAGTTAGTTATTTAGTTTGTTTATAAGTAAGTAATGTTAGTGAACTAGTCAGTTTGTTAGAAAGTGGGATTGGTAGTTATTGACTTAGAAAGTTAGAAAGTTAGTTAGTTTAAAAGGTTATTTATTTCCCAATAATAAAAACAAGAATGATCTCACCGCGTACATTGCTGTTTGAGGAAGACTTGGAAGAAAAAGACGGACTTTGGCTTTTCTGTATCTTTCAATATTACAACTAAGTAACAACTTAACTCAAAACCAACTATCTAATCAACTAACTAAAATTTTCTATGTACATGTATATAAAGTAGAAACAAGGAAACGGAGTATAATTTTCTACCTATGTAAAAATAAATAAGGATGAGTAATAATAGAAACAAAACTAGAGGTAAGAGGAAAAACGAGGTATGAGAGATGGATGAGTAACCTAGGCGGAAAAACCAAAACAATAGAATGGGAATACCTATGCTGCGCTGTGACGCAAAGGGACTTACCACTACGCGCCGAAAAATCCTTAGCATGGAAAAGCAAACCAATGAATGGAAGAAAGAAAAATGCAAAAACTAAGATGGTCTAAGTAAAGTGAGAATTAAAATGATAAAAGACTAATGAATACACTTTGCTACAATAGCTCCCCCCTAGAATGCAAGGCATTCGATACAAATATAAGCTACAAATGATTAAGGATACAAATATACGAAACTGCAAATGTTGGCAAAAAAGTTAATATTTTAAAATACTGTTCGAATCCAAACTTTTTATTTTTATTTTTCTTTTAAAAGCAATAAAAGTTCCAGAATACTGAGAATGTCAATGTCCAAAGCGATCCGGGAAATGTACACAACGTCCCAAGCGAGTTGTACGATGTTTAGGATTCGGAGATGAAGCAGATGATGTTGCAGTTGATTGCAGCGTGGATGCAGAGGTAGCTGTAGAGGGTGGTACGCTGATGAAATCGGAGTCAAGATAAGCCGGTTTTAAACAATTGAGGATAACAGTTTTATGTTTGTTCTTGATTTTGAGAGTGAAGTGTTTATCGCTTCGTTTCAAGATCTTGTAAGGGCCATCGTATTGTGGTTGAAGAGGTTTGCAGATGGCGTCGTGACGAAGGAAGACATGTGTGCAGGTAGCGAGATCGTTTGGAAGATGCGATTTCAGGTGTTTGGGGGCGAAGTGAGACAGGCCATAGTTGTTGGATTGCATGTTGACGACGGTGCAAATAATTTAAAGGTTCGAGATCAGAGTTTGCTGGTGACTGTGCGAAGAATTGTCCTGGTATGTGAAGAGTAGTACCGAAGACGAGTTGAGCAGGCGTACAGTTGAGATCAGGTTTGAAGGTTGAGCGAATACTAAGAAGAATAAGGGGTAGAAGTTCAGTTTAGTGTGAGGTGTCGGCGTATGATTTGATTGATGCTTTTAGTTGATGGTGAAAGTGTTCGATCATGCCGTTGGCGCAGGGATGATACGATGTGGTATGTATGTGTTTGATTCCTAAAAGTGCAGAGAGTGAATTGAACAACGAAGACGAAGAAATGTGAACCGTGATCCATTGTAACGGTAGAAGGAACACCAAAGACGGAGATCAATCAAAAAACGAAAGCACAAGCGACAGTTTCTGCTGGGATATCTGCAATAGGAATAGCTTCAGGCCAACTAGTGAAACGATCAATGCATGTAAGAATGTATTTAGAGCCATTAGATGGTGGAAGAGGACCGACAATGTCGATGTGGACGTAATCAAAACGAGCATCTGGAGTTGAAAAGGTACCAAGTGGAGTGACAGTGTGACGTTGAATTTTCGCTTTTTGACAATGAAGACAGGAACAAGTCTAGTTACGTATGTCCTTGTTGATGCCGGGCCAAACGTAATGTTCAGTGATTACCTGCTGAGTTGCACGAGTGCCAGGGTGTGAAAGCGAATGAAGATTATCGAAAACAATATGGCGAAATGATAAAGGAACAAATGGCCGAGTTGTGTCGGTTGAGGTGTCACAAAGAATAGTTCCAGATGAGAACGGCAGAGGAAATTCTTTATGTTGAAGTAAAGATGAGTTCAAATTAGAATGTTTGGGGTCTTCATGTTGAGCTTGAGCGAGAAGAGTAAAATTAAGTGCTCCTGAGGTAGTATGCAGAGCATTGATATCCATTTGAGAGATTGCATTGGCTATGACATTTTCATTGCCATGGATGTGACGAATGTTGGAGGTGAACTGCGAGATGTAATCAAGGTGACGTGTTTCGCGTGGAGAGTAACAATCTGGTGAAGCAGATAGAGCAAGAGTGAGTGGCTTGTGGTCTGTAAGGACGTACAATTCTCTTCCTTCTAAGCAATGACGTAAGTGTCGAATCAAGAGATAGATTGCAAGTAGTTCACAACTGAAGGTACTGTACTTGCTTTCTGCAGGTTTTAGGCGCTTAGAAAAGAAGGAGATGGGTTGCCATAGACCATTGATGTGCTGTTGTAGAACTTCCCCAGACTGCAAAATTGGAGGCGTCACCCATGAGACAGTAAGGTGACTCTGGAGCAGGATGTACAAGTAGTGCAGCTTTTAATAGAGCTGACTTCAGAAAGATTGAGAAACTCTTTCGTACGTTTTGGAGAGAGTAGATCTGTCAGTGGTTGGACGATGGATGCACAGCGTGGAATGAAGCGACGATAAAAATTGATGAGGCCAAGAAAATTTCTGAGTTTGCGAAGTGAGGTGGGTGGTTCGAAATCATGGATTGCTTTGACTTTGTCTGGAAGAGGTGAAATTCCATTTGCGGAGATGAGATGACCTAAAAATTCCAGTGATGATGAGCCAAAGACGCATTTAGACGGATTGATGACGATACCATATTCGTTAAGGCGTGTGAAGAGAATTTCGAGATGTTGAAGATGTTCTGATTCAGATGTGCTGGCAATGAGAAGATCGTCGATGTATGCAAAGACAAAATCAAGACCACGCAGAACCTGATGAATGAAGCGTTGTAAAGTTTGAGCCCCATTGCGAAGACCAAATGGCATTCTAACAAATTCAAACGGTCCAATTGGAGTGGTTATGGCTGTCTTATGGATGTCTGGTGGATCAACAGAGATTTGATGATATGCTCTGACGAGATCTATTTTGGAGAAGATGGTTTTGTCGTGGAGGTTGGATAAGAAATCTTGGATGTGTGGAATGGGATAACGATTTGGAATGGTTGCTTTGTTGAGAGCGCGATAGTCGCCACAAGGACGCCAATCGCCTGGAGTGGATTTTGGAACCATATGAAGTGGAGATGAGCAGTTGCTGTCAGAGTTGTAACATGTGGTCAAATTCTGATTTAGCAATTTTAGGGTGATCAGGTGCAAGTCGACAAGGACGACAGAAAACAGGTGGACCTCGTGTGCGAATGTGATGAGTGACGATGTGCTTGACTGCCGTGTCTTTGTAGGTTGGGTGAGAGATGTCTGGAAATTTGGCTAAAAGTGTCGTGTATGGTGAAGAAACGTCAGGCAAAGCATAGACAGGGCATGGTGATGGATCAGCTGAAGAAATACCATGAATTGACAGGCTTGTGGTTGTGTCTGCTAGTTGACGTTGGGCCATATCTACTCTTAAGCCAAAGTTAGCCAGGAAATCAGCACCAAGGATGGGAAAAGGCAGATCAGCAATGATGAAAATCCATCGAAAAATTATGGCGAAAACCTAATTCCAGGGTCAAGGATTTTTTCCCGTAAGTTGTGATGGGTGATTTATTGACTGCTTGCAATGTGAGAGGAGATGAACGATGTTTGTCTGAAGATGAAGCAGGAATGACACTTACATCTGCGCCTGTATCCACCAAAAAGCGTGTACCGGTGTAACGATTGGTGATGTTAATTTGGCGACTTGTTGTGGATGAGCCAGGAGGACTTGTCGCCTCTAGTCGCTGGCTTGAGAGTTTTCCTGGCTTTGAGATGATTGTGTGTTGGTGGATGGGTTGACTGAGGTGAAGGTGCTAGGTGGATTACAGTGTCTAGCATTACTCTCGAATTTCCAGTGGTACCAACAGAAAGGATGATTCTGATTTTGACGATTGGGTGATCTGGAAAAAGATGAATTGCGACGACCAGGTGAACGAGACTGGCTACGACCACAGAAACGAGGCTGTGATTGAAATTGATTAGTTAGGGCCTGAATTTGTGTAGCAAGATTGTTGATTTGGCCTTGGAGATAAGAAATGACTTTTGCGGGGTCACATGATTGGAAGATGAAGAGCCAGGTGAAATGGATGCCACAGAAGGTGTAAGGAGGGCCACCTCAAGAATCTTATCAGCCAGAGTAGCGAGTTGACCGATAGAAACCGTGTCGGCAGAGGAGGCGAGAATTAGCTGGGCGTTCATGGGAAGTCGTTGCAAGAAAAGTCTTAAAATACTATCCTCTAAGGTGTTATCCATGAGACGCTGCCGCATTCGATTCAAAAGTTGAGAAGGCTTTTTGTCACCGAGTTCTTCAGATATCAATAATTGATGCAAACATTTTTGTTTGGATGCGGAAGTTCTTTTTTTTCAGTTCCGTATTCAGTTTGTCATATGGTTGATCGTTCGGGATATTTATCAGCAGATCTTGAGCGATTTCAGGTTTTAACGACGCTATTACATGTGCAAATTTGGTTTGTTGACTGGTAATGTTTCGAGTAATGAATTGTGCCTCCACCTGGGCAAACCAAACTTGAGGGTCATTTGGCCAAAAAGGTGGAATTTTAATGCTGACTGTTACGACTGGCAAAACTGTTGGAATTGCTGCAGTTGCTGATGAACTGGCAGAGCTAGCAGAAGTGGATGCTGATTGTTGATTCATTTTTAGATCGTGAAATAGTCGAAACTGATCGAAAGATGAATGAAACTGATTGAAACTTGAAAAATTGGCCGCAACTTGAAATAAACGCGTTGAAAAGTTGTAAACGAAAATCGATCAACAAGAACGATGTAAACAGACAGACACTGCGTGAAGTGCATGGCGAAAAGTTTTTGAATTGAAAACAGCAACGAATAATATACGGCAAAAATTCAAGAACACGATGAAAGTTAATATACGATATATACAGTATTAAACAATGATAAAAGTTATTGATAAACGACAAAGGGCAAATGTACTTCAATAGCAAAGAAATAACAAATATGAATTGATTACGTTCTGTACGATTGAATGTGTTCTGCAATGTGTTGAATTGAAGAAATGCCAATTTGTCTCTTGTTCATCAAGAAAAATATTCGATCGATCTATTACTGTCACGTTGTGGTCACCAATTTAGCAAATAAAAGGTTATTTATTTACTATTAATGAAAACAAGAATGATCTCGCCACGTATATTGCTGTTTGAGGAAAATTTGGAAGAAAAAGACAGACTTTGGCTTATTTCAGTATCTTTTAATATTATAACTAAGTACCAACTTAACTCAAAACCAACTATCTAATCAACTAACTAAAATTTTCCATGTACATCCATATAAAGTAGAAACAAGGAAACGGAATATAATTTTCTACCTACGTAAAAATAAATAAGGATGAGAAATAATAGGAAGAAAACTAGAGGTAAGAGGAAAAACGAGGTATGAGAGAGGGATGAGTAACCTAGGCGGAAAAAAACAATACAATGGGAATACCTATGCTGCGCTGTGACGCAAAGGGACCTACAACTAAGCGTGGAAAATCCTACGTGTGGAAAAGCAAACCAATGAATGGAAGAAAAAAAACGCAAAAACTAAGATGGTCTATGTAAAGTAAAAATTAAAATCATAAAAAACTAATGAATACACTTTGCTACAAGCTGGTTTGTTTGTTTGCTAGCTAGTTAGTCAATTAGTTAGTTAGCTAGAAAGTGAGTTAGTTAGGAATCTAGTTAGTTAGTTAGCAAGGAAGGGTTTAATTTTTGTTAGTTACTTTGAATGTTAGTTAGTTAGTTAATACGTTAGTTAGTTAGTAAGCTATTTAGTTGGTTATTTAGTTAGCTATTAAATTAGTAAGTTTTTTGTTAGTTTTTAAGTTAGTTAATTAGTTAGTTAGTTAGTTAGTTAGTTAGTTAGTTAGTTACTTAGTTAGTTAGTTAGTTTGTAAGTTAATTAATTAGTTAGCAAGTTAGTTAGCAAGTTAGTTAGTTAGATAAATAGTAATCTAGTTGTTTTGTTTATTAGTTAGTAAATAAACTAGTAAGTTAGTTGGCAAGGATAGCTAGTTAGTTGGTATGTTAGTTAGTTTGTTAGATATTTAGTGTGATAGTTGGTTAGTTCCTTTCTTAGTTGGTTTAGAAGCTAGTTTGTTAGTTAGATGGTCAGTAAGCTAGTTTATTAGTTATTTACTTAGCTTGTTAGTTAGTTCGTTCGTTAGTTAGTTACTTTGTAAGTTAGTTAGTTAGTTAGTTTGTTAGTTAGTTATTTTGTTTGTTTATCTGCTGGTTAGTTAGTTAGTTATTTATTAAGCTAGTTCGTTACGAAGCAAGCATACCTGGTATGTGCGTAAGTTGCTTAGTTTGTTAGTTAGTCAGTTTGTTTCTTAGAATGGTAGTTGGTAAGTTAGTTAGTTAGCTAGTTAGTTAGTTAGCGAGCTTAGCTTGATAGTTATTTAGTTAGTTAGTTAGTTTCTTACTTAGTTAGCAAGAAAGGTTGTACCTTTATTAAATAGTCATCAAGTTAGTAAGGTAGTTAGTTAGTTTGCTAAATAATTATTTAGTTTGTAAGTTTGTTAGTTAAATATGTTTTTTATCCATGTCCCAAGATAGTTTGTTCCTAAGTTAGTCAGTTGGTTCGCGAACATAGCAAGCTAGTTAGTTAGTTAGTTAGTTAGCTGCTTAGTTCTTGAAATAGTAATTAATTCAGTTTGTTAGTTTGTTAGGTTAATAGTTTTTAAGTTTGTTAGTTTGTAAGTTTGCTAGTTAGTTAGTTATTTTGTTAGTTTGAAATCTAATTAGTTAGTTAGTTAGATTGTTGGCTACTTAACTAGATTGTTTGTTTGTAAGCTAGTTAGTTAGTTAGTAGCATAGCGTGTTTGTTGGTTAACTGGATAGCGAATTAACTATGTTAAAAAGTTAGTAAGATGTTTGGTTAGTTAGTTAGTTTTTTAGTCAAATACTTGGCTAGTAGGAAAGTTGTCAACACGTTAGTTGGCTAGTTGATTAGTTTGTATACTTGTTAGTTAGTTTGTTCGTTAGTTAGTTACTTAGTAAGCTATAGTTAGCAAGCATAGCCTGTGTGTTAGTTTGTTATTTAGTTGGTAAGTTAGTCAGTGTGTTTGTAAGCTAAGTTTTTTGTTTCTTAATTAGAAAACGAGTTAGGTAGTTAGCAAGCATAGCTATTTAGCTAGTTTGTTAGTTAGTTAGTTTATAAGTTAGTTTGCTAGCAAATTAGTTAGTTAGTTTGTTTGTTAGCGAGTTAGTTAGTTGGTTAGCAATTAAGCTAGTTAGCTAGATAGCAAGCAAAGCTTGTCGTTAGTTAATTAGTTATTTAGCAAGTTAGTTGGTTCGTTAGTTAGCTTCTTTGTTAGTTAGTTAGTTAGTTAGTTAGTCGGTTTGTTAGATATTTAGTGTGATAGTTTATAGTTGGTTAATTTCTTTCTTAGTTGGTTTAGAAGCTAGTTTATGAGTTATTTTATAAGTTACTTAGTTACTTAGCTTGTTAGTTAGTTAGTTACTTTGTTAGTTAGCTAGTTTGTTTGTTTGTTTGCTGGCTAGTTAGTTAGATATTAAGCTAGTTCGTTACGAATTAGGCATAGCTGGTATATACGTAAGTTGCTTGGTTTGTTAGTTAGTTACTTTGTTTCTTAGATTGGTAGTTGGTTAGTTAGTTAGTTAGCTAGTTTTGTAAATTGTTAGCAAGAAAGGTTGTACCCTAATTAAATAGTCATCGAGTTAGTAAGGTAGTTAGTTAGTTTGCTAGTTAATTATTTAGTTGGTAAGTTTGTTAATTAAAATTTGTTTTTATCCATGTTCCAAGATAGCTTGTTCGTAAGTATAGTCAGTTGGTTAGTGAACATGGCTAGCTAGTTGGTTAGCTAATTAGTTATTTAGTTAGATGAATAACAACTTAGTTAATAGTTAGATAGTTTGTTTGTAAGCTACAATCTTGGACAAAATATATTGTATATTGGAACAACATGAAAATTTCCGTTTCCTCGTATGATCCCCCCTCTTCTCCCCTGAAACAATGTTGTTCTTGCAAAAATAGCTTCACTTTGCAACCAACATTGCTTTGGGGGGAGGGGGATTGAAAACAGAGCTCTCAGACAGTAGCATTTCATAAATAAAACAACTTCTCCGAAATCTACGAATTGTTTCAAATATTTTGTCCAAGATTGTAGATAGTTAGTTGTAGCATAGGTTGTTTGTTAGTTTGTGGGATAGCGAATGAATTAGTTTTTTTAGTAAGTTTTAAGTAAGTTAGTAAACTAGTTAGTTTGTTAGATCGTGAGGTAGCTATTTTTTGAGTTAGTAAGTTAATAAAATTGTTAGTTTATTTGTCTGCTTGTTTGTTAGTTAGTCAATTCTTTAGTTAGCTAGTTAGCTAGTTGGTTGGTAATCTAGTTGGCTAATTAGCAAGGATGTTAGTTACTTTGTTTGCTAGTTAGTTACTTAGTTAATAAGTTAGTTGGTTAATAAGCTAAATAGTTGGTTAGTTGGTTAGTTAGTTAGTTAGTTACTTTGTTAGTAATTAAGTTAGTTAGTTAGTTTGCTAGTTTGTCAGTTAGCCAACATAGCTCCTATGTTGGCTAGTAAGTTGGTAAGTTTGCTAGTTAGTTAGTTTGCAAGTAAGTTAGTTAGATAGTGAGTTTGCTAGTTTATTAGTTAGCAAGTATAGCTTCTATGTAAGCCAGTTAGATAGTAGGTTTGCTAGTTAGTTGGCTTGCAAGCTAGATAATTAGTTAGTTAATTAGATATTTAGCAATTTTAATTAGATGTTTAATTCTGAGATTGGTAGTTAGTTAGTTAGTTTTACTGTTAGCAAATTAGTTACTTTGTTAGTAAGTTTGGTAATAAGTTAGATAGTTAGCCATCTAGTTTGCTTGTAAGCAAGCATAGTTTCTATTTTGGTTAGTTTGTAAGTAAGGTTGTTAGTTTGTTAGTTTGCTAATTATGTAGTTAGTTAGTTACTTAATGCACTAGTTAATTAGGTAGCAAGCATAGCCTGTATTTTGGTTAATTAGATAATTAGTAAGTTAGATAGTTAGTTAGTTAGTTAGTTGGATTGTTAGCTAGTTTGTTGGCTAGTTTGTAAGTTTGAAAGTAATTTAGGGAGTTAGTAATCTAGTTTGCTAGATAGCATAGCTTCTATGCCTGCTAGTTTTTTAGTTAGCTTGTTATTTAGCTTGTTAGTTAGTATGTTTGTAAGCTAGATAGTTAATACGTTTGTAGATAGTTAGTACGTTTGTAAGCTAGATAGTTTTTAGTACGCTAGTTACTTTGTTCTCAAGCATAGCTTGTATTTTTGTTCGTTACATAGTTAATTGTATAGTAAGTTAGTTAGTTAGTTTGCTAAATGGATAGTTAGCTTGCAAGCTAGTTAGTTGGTAAGTTAGTTAGATAGTTAACAAGCATGGCGACTGAGTTTGGTAATTAGTTAGTTAGATAGTTAGTTAGATTGTTAGCTAGCTAGTTAGTTATATTGTGACTTTGTTATTTATCTACGTTAGTTTGTACCCTAGTTAGTTAGTTAGCAAGCATAGCTTCTGAGTTTAGTAAGCAGTTAGTAAGTTAGGAATCTATTTTGCTAGGTAGCAAACACAGCTTTTATCTTGGCTTGTTTTTAGTTGTTTATTAGTTAGTTACTTCGTAAGCTAGGTAGTAGGTTAGTTACTTAATTTGCTAGTTTGTTAGTTAGCAAGCATAGCTTCTATGTTGGCCAGTAATGTAGTTGGTTTGCTAATTAGGTAGTTTGCTGGTTTGTTAGATAATTAGTTAGTTTGTAAGCTAGGTAAGTAGTTAGTTACAAAGTTTGTAAGTTAGTTAGTGTGCTAGTTTGTTAGTTAGCAAGCATAGCTTCAATGTTGGCCAGTTAGTTAGTTAGCTTGCAAGCTAGTTAGTTGGTAAGTTAGTTAGATAGTTAGCGAGCATGGCTCCTGAGTTTGGTAATTAGTTAGTTAGATAGTTAGTTAGATTGTTAGCTAGCTAGTTAGTTATATTGTGACTTTGTTATTTATCTACGTTAGTTTGTACCCTAGTTAGTTAGTTAGCAAGCATAGCTTCTGAGTTTAGTAAGCAGTTAGTAAGTTAGGAATCTATTTTGCTAGGTAGCAAACACAGCTTTTATCTTGGCTTGTTTGTTAGTTGTTTTTTAGTTAGTTACTTCGTAAGCTAGGTAGTAGGTTAGTTACTTAATTTGCTAGTTTGTTAGTTAGCAAGCATAGCTTCTATGTTGGCCAGTAATGTAGTTGGTTTGCTAATTAGGTAGCTTGCAGGTTTGTTAGATAATTAGTTAGTTTGTAAGCTAGGTAAGTAGTTAGTTACAAAGTTTGTAAGTTAGTTAGTGTGCTAGTTTGTTAGTTAGCAAGCATAGCTTCAATGTTGGCCAGTTAGTTAGTTAGTTTGCTAGTTAGTTTGTTTGCAAATTTGTTTCTTAGTTAGTTAGTTAAATAGTTAGCGAGCATGGCTCCTGAGTTTTGTAAATAGTTAGTTTAGTTAGTTAGTTTGATTGTTAGCAAAATAGTTAGTTAGTTAGTAAGTTTGATAGTTAGTTAGTTAGTTAGTAATCTAAATTGCTAGTTAGCAAGCATAGCTTGAATGTTGACTAGTTGTTAAGTTAGTTTAGTAGTTTGTTAGCTTGTAAGCTAGGTAGTTAGATAGTTACTTGGTGCACTAGTTATTTAGTTAGCATGCATAGCTTGTATTTTGTTAATTAGATAGTTAGTGAGTTGGACAGTTGGATTGTTAGCTAGTTTGTTGGCTAGTTTGTAAGTTTGAAAGTTAGTTAGTGAGTTAGTAATCTAGTTTGCTAGATAGCACAGCTTCTATATTTGCAAGTTTCTTTGTTAGTTTGCTAGTTAGATTGTTAGTTAGTTAGTTTGTAAGCTAGATAAATAGTTAGTTTATTAGTACGCTAGTTGAATACTTCTCAAGCACAGCTTGTATTTTGCTTAGTTAGAAAGTTGTATAGTTGGATAGTTAGTTAATTATTTAGTTAGTTAAATAGATAGTTAGTTAGTAAGCTAACTTTGTTATTTCTTTTTTAGGTTTGTTAATTATTGAATTGGTTAGTTAGTTAGTTAATTAGTTCGCTAGCTAATGAGTTTAGTTGTTAGTTAGTTAATAAGATAGTTAGTTTGTTTGTTATCTAGTTATTTAGTTAGTTAGTTTGCTTGTTTGCCAGTTACAAAGCGTATTTTCTATGTTGGTGCGTAAGTTAGTTGGTTAGCTTGTTAGTTATTCTGCAAATTAGTTATTCAGTTAGTTTGGTTAGTTCCCTAGTTGGTTTATTAGATAGCATAGATTCTGAGATTCGTGGTAAGTTAGTTAGTTAGTTAGATTCCTAGCAATCGACTAAGTTATTTGCTGAGTTTGTTATTTATTCACGTTAGTTAATAATCACTCTAGTTAGTTAGTTAGCAAGCACAGCTTCTGAGTTTGGTAAACAGTTAGAAAGTTAGGAATCCAATTTGCTAGGTAGCAAACACAGCTTTTATCTTGGCTTGTTTGTTTCTTTGTTTATTAGTTAGTTAGATCGTAAGCTAGGTAGTAGGTTAGTTACTTAATTTGCTAGTTTGTTAGTTACCGAGCATAGCTTCTATGTTGGCCAGTAATGTAGTTGGTTTGCTAGTTAGTTAGTTCACAAGTTAGTTAGTTACTTGGTTTGTTAGATAGTTAGTGAGCATGGCTCCTAAAATTGGTAGTTAGTTAGTTAGTTAGTTAGCTAGTAAGTTTAGTAGTTAGTTAATTAGATAGTAATATAGTTTGCTTGTTAGCAAGCACAGCTTCAATGTTTGCTTGTTAGTTACTTAATTTGCTGGTTTGTTAGATAGCAAGCATAGCTTTTATGTTGGCCAGTTAGTTAGTTAGCTTGCAAGTTAGTTAGTTTGCAAATTTGTTTGTTAGTTAGTTAGTTAAATAGTTAGCGAGCATGGCTCCTGAGTTTTGTAGTTAGTTAGTTTAGTTAGTTAGTTTGATTTCTAGCAAGTTAGTTAGTTAGTTAGCACGTTTAGTAGTTAATTAGTTAGTTAGAAATCTAAATTGCTAGTTAGCAAGCATAGCTTCAATGTTGACTAGTTTCTAAGTTAGTTTATTAGATAGTTAGTTAGTAAGCTAGTCAGTTAGTTAGTAAGTTTGCTAGTTTGCTAGTTAGCAAGCAAAGCTTCTATGTTGGCGAGTTAGTTAGTTGGTTAGCTAGTTAGTTAGTCTGCAAGTTAGTCATTCAGTTAGTTTGGTTGGTACCCTAGTTAGTTAATTAGCTAGAATTGATTCTGAGTTTGGTAGTTAGTAAGTTAGTTGGTTAGATTGTTAGCTAGCTAGTTAGTTATATAGTGACTTTGTTATTTATTTACGTTAGTTTGTACCATAGTTAGTTAGTTAGCAAGCATAGCTTCTGAGTTTGGTAAGCGGTTAGTAAGTTAGGAATATATTTTGCTAGGTAGCCAACACAGCTTTTATTTTGGTTTGTTTATTTGTTTATTAGTTAGTTAGTTCTTAAGCTAGGTAGTACGTTAGTTACTTAATTTGCTAGTTTGTAAGTTAGCAAGCATAGCTTCTATGTTGGCCAGTAATGTAGGTTTGCTACTTAGTTAGTTTACAGGTTTTTTAGATAGTTAGTTAGTTTGTAAGCTAGGTAGGTAGTTAATTATGAAGTTTGTTAGTTAGTTAGTTTGCTAGTTTGTTTGTTGCCAAGCATAGCTTCAATGTTGGCCAGTTCGTTAGTTAGTTTGCAAATTTGTTTGTTAGTTAGTTAGCTAAATAGTTAGCGAGCATGGCTTCTGAATTTTGTAGTTAGTTAGTTTAGTTTGTTTGATTGTTAGCAAGTTAGTTAGTTAATTAGTAAGTTTGATAGTTAGTTAGTTATTTAGTAATCTATAGATCTATAGTTTGATAGTTAGTTAGTTAGTTAGTAATCTTTATTGCTAGTTAGCAAGCATAGCTTTAATGTTGACCAATTTTTAAGTTTGTTTGTTAGTTAGTTAGTTTGTAAGCTAGGTAGTTAGATAATTACTTATTGCGCTAGTTAATTAGTTAGCAAGCATAGCTTGTATTTTGGTTAATTAGATAGTTAGAAAGTTGGGATGTTAGTTAGTTAGTTGGATTGTTTGCTAGTTAGTTGGCTAGTTTGTATGTTTGAAAGTTAGTTAATGCGTTAGTAATCTAGTTTGCTGGTTAGCATGCATAGCTTCTATGTTTGCTAATTTGTTTGTTTTTTTGTTAGTTATTTTGTTAGTTAGTTAGTTTTTAAGTTTAATAAATAGTTATTCTCTTCGTACGGTAGTTAAATAGTTCTCAAGCATAGCTTGTTTTTGATTAGTTAGATAGTTATATAGTTGGATGGTTAGTTAGTTAGTTTTTTGGTTAAATGAAAATTTAGTTAGTTAGCAAGTTTGTCTATTTTGTTTAATACATATTTAATTGTGGAGTTGGTTAGTTAGTTAACTAGTTAGTTAGTTAATTAGTTAGTTAGCTAGCTTAAGAGTTTGTTTGTTAGTTAGTTAATAAGCTAGTTAGTTAGTTTTTTATCTAGTTAGTTAGTTAGTTAGTTTGCCTGTTTGTAAGTTAGCAAAGCATATCTTCTATTTTGGCCATTAAGTCAGTTGGTTTGCTACTTAGTTAGTTTGCAAGTTAGTTAGTTAGTTAGTTAGTTAGTTAGTACTCTAGTTAGTTAGTTAGCAAGCATATCTTTTGAGTTTGGTGGTTAGTTAGAAAGTAAGTTAGTTAGAAAGTCAGTTAGATTGTTAGCTAGCTGATTAGTTAGGTAATAGCTTTAGTTAGTAGTTAGTTAGCTAGTAATTTAGTTTGCTAGTTTGTTAGCTAGCAAACGTAGCTTCTATGTTTGTAAGTTAGTTAGTTAGCCAGTTAGTTAGAGCCCTAGTTAGTTATTTAGCAAGCATAGCTCCTGAGTTTGGTAGTTAGCTAGTCAGTTAGATTGATAGATTGTTAGTTAGTTAGTTAGTAAGCTTTGCAGTTAGTTAGTAAGTTTGCTAAATAGAAAGCATAGCATCTATGATGACTAGTTTCTTTGTTTTTTTATTAGTTAGTCAGTTTGTAAACTAGATAGTTAGTTAGTTACTTAGTGCGCTAGTTGATTAGTTAGCAAACATAGCTTGACTTTTGGATAGTTAGATAGTTAGTAATTTGGATAGTTAGTTAGCTAGTTGGATTTTTAGCTAGTTAGTAAATTAGTTTGGCAATTTGTTAGTTAAATAGTGAGTTAGTTATCTAATTTCTATGTTTGCTAGTTTGGTAGTTAGTTTGTTTGTTAGTTGGTTTCTTAGTTGGTTGTTAGTTGGTTTGTTAGTTAGTTAGTTTGCTAGTTAGTTACTCAGTACACTAGTTAGTAAGATAGCCATAGCTTGTATTTTGGTTAAATGGATAGTTAGTTGTTATAATAGTTAGTTTGGTAGTTAAATGGATAGATAGTTATTAAGCTTGTTTATTTATTTTTTTATTTAGTTTGTTAGTTTTAAGGTTGGTTAGATAGTTATATAGCTAGTTAGTTAGCTGGCTAATGAATTTGGTTGTTAGTAAGTTAATAAATTAGTACATTAGTTTGTTAGGTAGTTAGTTTGGTAGTTAGTTAGTTAGTTAGTAAGCTAGTTATTTAGTTTGTTATCTATCTAGTTAGTTAGTTAGTTTGCTAGTTTATCAGTTAGGAAGCATGGCTTCTAACTGATAAACTAGCAAACTAACTAGCTAACTAGATAGATACTATGTTGGCTAGTAGTTTAGTTAGTTTGCTAGCTAGTTAGTTTCAAAGTTAAATAGTAAGTTAGCTAGTTAGCAAGCATAGCTTTTATGTTGACCAATTAGTTAGTTAGTTTGCTAGTTAGTTAGTTTGCCAGTTAGTTAGCTATTTCGTTGGTTAGTTAGTTAGTTAGTATCCTAGTTAGATAGTTAGGTAGCTTACAAATTAACTAACTAATAAACAACAAAACAAACAAGCCAAGATAGAAGGTATGCTCGCTATCTAATAAACTAGATTAGTAACCACCTAACTAACAACCAAACTTGCTAACTAACTATTCTATTAGCTAACAATCTAACTACCTAACTAACTAAGTACAAAACTCAGAGGGTACGCTTGTTAACTAACTAATTGGAGTACTAACAAACATAACTTAAAAAAACAACTTGCAAACTAACTAACTACTAAACTGACCAACAAACTGGCCAACATAGAAGCAATGCTTGCTAACTAACTAACTAGCTTACTAAGTAACTAATATACTACCTAGCAAACGAACTAACTAACTAATAAACAAAAAATGAAGCAAGATAAGATAAATGATATGCTAGTAACAAAGCAAAATAGATTACTAACTACCAAACTCAGAAGCTATGAATGCTAAATAACTAACAAGGGTACTAACTAACCGAACTAAACAGATAACTTGCAAACTAATTAACCAGCAAACTAACTAACTAACTGGCATTCATAGGTGCTATGATTGCTAACTAACCAACTAACGTAATCAGTAACTGACCAACTTCCTAGCTTACAAACTAACTAACTATTAAACATTTTAACAAACAAGCCAAGATAGAAGCTATGCTTGCTACTTAGCAAGCTAGATTACTTACTACCTAACTAACTACCAAACATACTAACTAACTAACGTTATAGCTAAGAATCTAACTAACTACGTAACTAACTACAAACTCAGAAGCTACGCTTGTTAACTAACTGATAAGGGTACAAACTAACCTTACTTAATAACTAACTTGCAAACTAACTATTTAGCAAACTAACTAACAAACTGGCCAACATAGAAGCTATTCATGTTAACTAACTTATTAGCATACAAAAGTAACTAATCTACTACGCAACTTACGAACTAAGCAACTAAAAACAAACAAACAAACAAGCCAAGATAAAAGCTATGCTTGCTACTTAGCAAACTAGATTACAAACAACCTAACTAACTAAAAAACTTACTAACTAACTAACCTATTAGTCAACAAACAAATTAACTAACTAACTAACCACCAAACTCAGAAGCTATGCCTGTTAAAAAACTAACTAGTGTACTAACTAACCTAACTAAATAGATAACTTGCAAACTAACTAACTAACTAGCAACCATAGGAGCAATGTTTGCTAACTAACCAACTAATGTACTCAGTAACTAACCTATTTCCTAGCTTAAAAATTATGTATTAATCATTTTAAAAAACAAGCAAAGATAGAAGCTATGCTTGCCACCGAGAAAAATAGACTACCTAAGTAAGTACAAAATTCAGAAGCTACACTTGTTAGCTAACTAATTAGGGTACGAACTAACCTAACTTAATAACTAACTTGCAAACTAACTAATTAGCAAACTAAGTAACAAACTGGCCAACATAGAAGCTATGCTTGGTAACTAACTTATTAGCGTACTAAGTCACTAACCTACTACTTAACTTACGAACTAACTAAATAATTAAGAAACAAACAAACAAGCCAAGATAAAAGTTATGCTTTTTACCAAGTGAAATAGATTAATAACTAACTAACTCACTACCAAACTCAGAAGCTAGTTTGCAAGTTAATCATTCAGTTAGTTTGGTTAGTAGCCTAGTTAGTTAATTAGCTAGAATAGAACTAGTTAATTAGCTGGAATAGATTCTGAGTTTGGTAGTTAGTTAGTTAGTTGGTTAGATTGTTAGCTAGCTAGTTAGTTATATAGTGACTTTGCTATTTATTTACGTTAGTTTGTACCCTAGTTAGTTAGTTAGCAAGCAAAGCTTCTGCGTTTGGTAAGCAGTTAGTAAGTTACGAATCTATTTTGCTAGGTAGCCAACGCAGCTTTTATCTTGGCTTGTTTTTTTGTTTGTTTATTTGTTAGTTAGATCTTAAGCTAGGTAGTAGGTTAGTTACTTAATTTGCTAGTTTATTAGTTAGCAAGCATAGCTTCTATGTTGGCCAGTTAGTTAGTTTGCTAGTTAGTTAGTTTGCAAATTTGTTTTTTAGTTAGTTAGTTAAATAGATAGTGAGCATGGCTCCTGAGTTTTGTAGTTAGTTAGTTTGGTTAGTTAGTTTGATTTTTAGCAAGTTAGTTAGTTGGTTAGTACGTTTGGTAGCTAGTTAGTTAGTTAGAAATCTAAATTGCTAGTTAGCAAGCGTAGCTTCAATGTTGACTAGTTTCTAAGTTAGTTTATTAGATAGTTAGTTAGTAAGCTAGTCAGTTAGTTAGTAAGTTTGCTAGTTTGCTAATTAGCAAGCGAAGCTTCTATGTTGGCGAGTTAGTTAGTTGGTTAGCTAGTTAGTTAGTCTGCAAGTTAGTCATTCAGTTAGTTTGGTTAGTACCTAGTTAGTTAATTAGCTAAAATGGATTCTGAGTTTGGTAGTTAGTTAGTTAGTTGGTTAGATTGTTAGCTAGCTAGTTAGTTATATAGCGAACTGTTATTTATTTACGTTAGTTTGTACCCTAGTTAGTTAGTTAGCAAGCATAGCTTCTGACTTTGGTAAGCAGTTAGTAAGTTAGGAATCTATTTTGCTAGGTAGCCAACACAGCTAGGTAGTACGTTAGTTACTTAATTTGCTAGTTTGTTAGTTAGCAAGCATAGCTTCTATGTTGGCCAGTAATGTAGGTTTGCTACTTAGTTAGTTTGCAGGTTTGTTAGATAGTTAGTTAGTTTGTAAGCTAGGTAGGTAGTTAATTATGAAGTTTGTTAGTTAGTTAGTTTGCTAGTTTGTTAGTTGCCAAGCATAGCTTCAATGTGGGCCAGTTCGTTAGTTAGTTTGCAAGTTTGTTTGTTAGTTAGTTAGTTAAATAGTTAGAGAGGATGGCTTCTGAATTTTGTAGTTAGCTAGTTTAGTTTGTTTGATTGTTAGCAAGTTAGTTAGTTAATTAGTAAGTTTGATAGTTAGTTAGTTATTAAGTAATCTATAGTTTGATAGTTAGTTAGTTAGTTAGTAATCTATATTGCTAGTTAGCAAGCATAGCTTTAATGTTGACCAATTTTTAAGTTACTTTGTTAGTTAGTTAGTTTATAAGCTAGGTAGTTAGATAATTACTTAGTGCGCTAGTTAATTAGTTAGCAAGAATAGCTTGTATTTTGGTTACTTAGATAGTTAGAAAGTTGGGAAGTTAGTTAGTTAGTTGGATTGTTTGCTAGTTAGTTGGCTAGTTTGTATGTTTGAAAGTTAGTTAATGAGTTAGTAATCTAGTTTGCTGGTTAGCATGCATAGCTTCTATGTTTGCTAGTTTGTTTGTTATTTTGTTGGTTATTTTGTTAGTTAGTTAGTTTGTAAGTCTAATAAATAGTTATTTTCTTAGTACGGTAGTAGAATAGTTCTCAAGCATGGCTTGTTTTTTGATTAGTTAGATAGTTATATAGTTGGATGGTTAGTTAGTTAGTTAGTTGGTTAAATGAAAATTTAGTTAGTTAGCAAGTTTGTCTATTTTGTTTAATACTTATTTAGTTGTGGAGTTGGTTAGTCAGTTAGCTAGTTAGTTAGTTAATTAGTTAGTTAGCTAGCTAAATAGTTTGTTTGTTAGTTAGTTAATAAGCTAGTTAGTTAGTTTTTTATCTAGTAAGTTAGTTAGTTAGTTTGCCTGTTTGTAAGTTAGCAAGCATATCTTCTATTTTGCCCATTAGGTCAGTTGGTTTGCTACTTAGTTAGTTTGCAAGTTGGTTAGTTAGTTAGTTAGTTAGTACTCTAGTTAGTTAGTTAGCAAGCACAGCTTCCGAGTTCGCTAACTATCTTATTTACTGACAAACTAACTAACTAACTAACTAACTAGCTAACTAACTATCATACAAGCTATGCCTGCAATGTAACTAACTAGCTTGCAAACTAACTAACTAACTAACTAACTAACAAATAAAGTTGCTAACTATCTAATTTACTGACAAACTAACTAACTAACTTACTAACTAAATAACTAACTTACATGCAAGCTATGCCTGCAACATAAATAACTAGCTTGCTAACTAACTAACTAACTAACTATCTACCTAACGAACTCGCTATTTATCTAATTTACTGATAAACTAACTCGATGAGTAACTAACTAACCATTTAACTAACTAACTCTCTAACTTACTAACTAACTATCATACAAGCTATGCCTGCAATGTAACTAACTAGCATGCTAACTAACTAACTAACTAACTAACTAACAAACTCGCTAACTATCTAATGTACAAACCACCTAACTAACTAACTAACTAACTAACTAACTAACTAACTAACTAACTAACTAACTAACTAACTAACTAACTAACTAACTAACTAACTAATTAACTAACTAACAAACTCGCTAACTATCTAATTTACTAACAAACTAACTCAATGAGTAACTAACTAAGCACTTAACTAACTAACTCTCTAACTTACTAAGTAACTAACATACAAGTTCTGCTTGCAACCTAATTTAGCAGCTTGCAAACTAACTAACTAACAAACTAACTAACAAACATTGTCGCTAACTATCTAATTTACTGACAAACTAACTAACTAACTTACTAACTAACTAACTAACTAACATTCAAGCTATGCTTGCAACATAACTAACCACCTTGATAACTAACTAACTAACTAACTAACAAACTTGCTAACTATCTAATTTACTGACAAACTAACTCGATGAGTAACTAACTAACCATTTAACGAACTAACTGTCTAACTTACTAACTAACTATCATACAAGCTATGCCTGCAATGTAACTAACTAGCTTGCAAACTAACTAACTAACTAAATAACTTACAAAAAAACTCGCTAACTATCTAATTTACTGAGAAACTAAGTAACTAACTTACTAACTAACTACCTAACATGCAAGCTATGCTTGCAACATAACTAACCAGCTTGCTAACTAACTAACTAACTAACTAACGAACTAACAAACTCGCTAACTATCTAATTTACTGATAAACTAACTCGATGAGCAACTATCCAACCATTTAACTAACTAACTCTCTAACTTACTAACTAACTATCATACAAGCAATGCCTGCAATGTAACTAACCAGCATGCAAACTAACTAACTAACTTACTAACAAACAAACTCGCTAACCATCTAATGTAGCAAACACAGCTTTTATCTTGGCTTGTTTGTTTAGTTGTTTATTAGTTAGTTAGTTCGTAAGCTAGGTAGTAGGTTAGTTACTCAATTTGCTAGTTTGTTAGTTAGCAAGCATGGCTTCTATGTTGGCCAGTAATAGAGTTGGTTTGCTAAATAGGTTATTTGCAGGTTTGTTAGATAGTTAGTTAGTTTGCTAGTTTGTTAGTTAGCAAGCATAGCTTCAATGTTAGCCAGTTAGTTAGTTTGCTAGTTAGTTAGTTTGCAAATTTGTTTTTTAGTTAGTTAGTTAAATAGTTAGCAAGCATGGCTCCTGACTTTTGTAGTTAGTTAGTTTAGTTAGTTAGTTTGATTGTTAGCAAGTTAGTTAGTTAGTTTGTACGTTTGGTAGGTAGTTAGTTAGTTAGAAATCTAAATTGCTAGTTAGCAAGCGTAGCTTCAATGTTGACTAGTTTCTAAGTTAGTTTATTAGATAGTTAGTTAGTAAGCTAGTCAGTTAGTTAGTAAGTTTGCTAGTTTGCTAATTAGCAAGCGAAGCTTCTATGTTGGCGAGTTAGTTAGTTGGTTAGCTAGTTAGTTAGTCTGCAAGTTAGTCATTCAGTTAGTTTGGTTAGTACCCTAGTTAGTTAATTAGCTAAAATGGATTCTGAGTTTGGTAGTTAGTTAGTTAGTTGGTTAGATAGTTAGCTAGCTAGTTAGTTATATAGCGAACTGTTATTTATTTACGTTAGTTTGTACCCTAGTTGGTTAGTTAGCAAGCATAGCTTCTGAGTTTGGTAAGCAGTTAGTAAGTTAGAATCTATTTTGCTAGGTAGCCAACACAGCTAGGTAGTACGTTAGTTACTTAATTTGCTAGTTTGTTAGTTAGCAAGCATAGCTTCTATGTTGGCCAGTAATGTAGGTTTGCTACTTAGTTAGTTTGCAGGTTTGTTAGATAGTTAGTTAGTTTGTAAGCTAGGTAGTTAGTTAATTATGAAGTTTGTTAGTTAGTTAGTTTGCTAGTTTGTTAGTTGCCAAGCATAGCTTCAATGTGGGCCAGTTCGTTAGTTAGTTTGCAAGTTTGTTTGTTAGTTAGTTAGTTAAATAGTTAGAGAGGATGGCTTCTGAATTTTGTAGTTAGCTAGTTTAGTTTGTTTGATTGTTAGCAAGTTAGTTAGTTAATTAGTAAGTTTGATAGTTAGTTAGTTAGTAAGTAATCTATAGTTTGATAGTTAGTTAGTTAGTTAGTAATCTATATTGTTAGTTAGCAAGCATAGCTTTAATGTTGACCAATTTTAAGTTACTTTGTTAGTTAGTTAGTTTATAAGCTAGGTAGTTAGATAATTACTTAGTGCGCTAGTTAATTAGTTAGCAAGAATAGCTTGTATTTTGGTTACTTAGTTAGTTAGAAAGTTGGGAAGTTAGTTAGTTAGTTGGATTGTTTGCTAGTTAGTTGGCTAGTTTGTATGTTTGAAAGTTAGTTAATGAGTTAGTAATCTAGTTTGCTGGTTAGCATGCATAGCTTCTATGTTTGCTAGTTTGTTTGTTATTTTGTTGGTTATTTTGTTAGTTAGTTAGTTTGTAAGTCTAATAAATAGTTATTTAGTTAGTACGGTAGTAGAATAGTTCTCAAGCATGGCTTGTTTTTGATTAGTTAGATAGTTATATAGTTGGATGGTTAGTTAGTTAGTTAGTTGGTTAAATGAAAATTTAGTTAGTTAGCAAGTTTGTCTATTTTGTTTAATACTTATTTAGTTGTGGAGTTGGTTAGTCAGTTAGCTAGTTAGTTAGTTAATTAGTTAGTTAGCTAGCTAAATAGTTTGTTTGTTAGTTAGTTAATAAGCTAGTTAGTTAGTTTTTTATCTAGTAAGTTAGTTAGTTAGTTTGCCTGTTTGTGTTAGCAAGCATATCTTCTATTTTGCCCATTAGGTCAGTTGGTTTGCTACTTAGTTAGTTTGCAAGTTGGTTAGTTAGTTAGTTAGTTAGTACTCTAGTTAGTTAGTTAGCAAGCACAGCTTCCGAGTTTGGTAAGCAGTTAGTAAGTTATTTATCTTGGCTTGTTTTTTGTTTGTTTATTAGTTAGTTAGATCTTAAGCTAGGTAGTAGGTTAGTTACTTAATTTGCTAGTCTATTAGTTACCAAGCATAGCTTCTATGTTGGCCAGTAGCTATCGCTAACTATCTTATTTACTGACAAACTAACTAACTAACTAACTAACTAGCTAACTAACTATCATACAAGCTATGCCTGCAATGTAACTAACTAGCTTGTAAACTAACTATCTAACTAACTAACTAACAAAATAAAGTTGCTAACTATCTACTTTACTGACAAGCTAACTAACTAACTTACTAACTAAATAACTAACTTACATGCAAGCTATGCCTGCAACATAAATAACTAGCTTGCTAACTAACTAACTAACTAACTATCTACCTAAGGAACTTGCTATATATATAATTTTCTGATAAACTAACTCGATGAGTAACCAACTAACCATTTAACTAACTAACTCTCTAACTTACTAACTAACTATCATATAAGCTATGCCTCCAATGTAACTAACTAGCATGCTAACTAACTAACTAACTATCTAACTAACAAACTCACTAATTATCTAATGTACAAACCACCTAACTAACTAACTAACTAACTAACTAACTAACTAACTAACATACAAGCTATGCCTGCAACATAACTAACTAGCTTGCTAACTAACTAACTAACTAACTAACTAACTAACTAACTAACAAACTCGCTAACTATCTAATTTACTAACAAACTAACTCAATGAGTAACTAACTAAGCACTTAACTAACTAACTCTCTAACTTACTAAGTAACTAACATACAAGTTCTGCTTGCAACCTAATTTAGCAGCTTGC
The DNA here is from genome assembly GCA_014526335.1 of Chrysaora quinquecirrha. Taxonomy (NCBI): domain Eukaryota; kingdom Metazoa; phylum Cnidaria; class Scyphozoa; order Semaeostomeae; family Pelagiidae; genus Chrysaora; species Chrysaora quinquecirrha. The sequence goes on along the minus strand of JACTAT010000044.1, from coordinate 2,147,643 downwards.
AAACTAACTAACTAACAAACTAACTAACAAACATTGTCGCTAACTATCTAATTTACTGACAAACTAACTAACTAACTTACTAACTAACTAACTAACTAACATTCAAGCTATGCTTGCAACATAACTAACCACCTTGATAACTAACTAACTAACTAACTAACAAACTTGCTAACTATCTAATTTACTGACAAACTAACTCGATGAGTAACTAACTAACCATTTAACTAACTAACTCTCTAACTTACTAACTAACTATCATACAAGCTATGCCTGCAATGTAACTAACTAGCTTGCAAACTAACTAACTAACTAACTAACTAACAAAAAACTCGCTAACTATCTAATTTACTGAAAAACTAACTAACTAACTAACTAACTAACTAACTAACATACAAGCTATGCTTGCAACATAACTAACCAGCTTGCTAACTAACTAACTAACTAACTAACTAACTAACAAACTCGCTAACTATCTAATTTACTGACAAACTAACTCGATGAGTAACTAACCAACCATTTAACTAACTAACTCTCTAACTTACTAACTAACTATCATACAAGCAATGCCTGCAATGTAACTAACCAGCATGCAAACTAACTAACTAACTTACTAACAAACAAACTCGCTAACCATCTAATGTAGCAAACACAGCTTTTATCTTGGCTTGTTTGTTTAGTTGTTTATTAGTTAGTTAGTTCGTAAGCTAGGTAGTAGGTTAGTTACTCAATTTGCTAGTTTGTTAGTTAGCAAGCATGGCTTCTATGTTGGCCAGTAATAGAGTTGGTTTGCTAAATAGGTTATTTGCAGGTTTGTTAGATAGTTAGTTAGTTTGCTAGTTTGTTAGTTAGCAAGCATAGCTTCAATGTTAGCCAGTTTGTTAGTTTGCTAGTTAGTTAGTTTGCAAATTTGTTTTTAGTTAGTTAGTTAAATAGTTAGCAAGCATGGCTCCTGACTTTTGTAGTTAGTTAGTTTAGTTAGTTAGTTTGATTGTTAGCAAGTTAGTTAGTTAGTTAGTACGTTTGGTAGGTAGTTAGTTAGTTAGAAATCTAAATTGCTAGTTAGCAAGCGTAGCTTCAATGTTGACTAGTTTCTAAGTTACTTTATTAGATAGTTAGTTAGTAAGCTAGTCAGTTAGTTAGTAAGTTTGCTAGTTTGCTAGTTAGCAAGCAAAGCTTCTATGTTGGCGAGTTAGTTAGTTGGTTAGCTAGTTAGTTAGTCTGCAAGTTAGTCATTCAGTTAGTTTGGTTAGTACCCTAGTTAGTTAATTAGCTAAAATGGATTCTGAGTTTGGTAGTTAGTTAGTTAGTTGGTTAGATAGTTAGCTAGCTAGTTAGTTATATAGCGAACTGTTATTTATTTACGTTAGTTTGTACCCTAGTTAGTTAGTTAGCAAGCATAGCTTCTGAGTTTGGTAAGCAGTTAGTAAGTTAGGAATCTATTTTGCTAGGTAGCCAACACAGCTAGGTAGTACGTTAGTTACTTAATTTGCTAGTTTGTTAGTTAGCAAGCATAGCTTCTATGTTGGCCAGTAATGTAGGTTTGCTACTTAGTTAGTTTGCAGGTTTGTTAGATAGTTAGTTAGTTTGTAAGCTAGGTAGGTAGTTAATTATGAAGTTTGTTAGTTAGTTAGTTTGCTAGTTTGTTAGTTACCAAGCAAAACTTCAATGTTGGCCAGTTCGTTAGTTAGTTTGCAAGTTTGTTTGTTAGTTATTTAGTTAAATAGTTAGAGAGCATGGCTTCTGAATTTTGTAGTTAGCTAGTTTAGTTTGTTTGATTGTTAGCAAGTTAGTTAGTTAATTAGTAAGTTTGATAGTTAGTTAGTTATTTAGTAATCTATAGTTTGATAGTTAGTTAGTTAGTTAGTAATCTATATTGCTAGTTAGCAAGCATAGCTTTAATGTGGACTCATTTTTAAGTTAGTTTGTTAGTTAGTTAGTTTGTAAGCTAGGTAGTTAGATAATTACTTAGTGCGCTAGTTAATTAGTTAGCAAGCATAGCTTGTATTTTGGTTACTTAGATAGTTAGAAAGTTGGGAAGTTAGTTAGTTAGTTGGATTGTTTGCTAGTTAGTTGGCTAGTTTGTATGTTTGAAAGTTAGTTAATGAGTTAGTAATCTAGTTTGCTGGTTAGCATGCATAGCTTCTATGTTTGCTAGTTTGTTTGTTATTTTGTTGGTTATTTTGTTAGTTAGTTAGTTTGTAAGTTTAATAAATAGTTATTTTCTTAGTACGGTAGTTAAAGAGTTCTCAAGCATGGCTTGTTTTTTGATTAGTTAGATAGTTATATAGTTGGATGGTTAGTTAGTTAGTTAGTTGGTTAAATGAAAATTTAGTTAGTTAGCAAGTTTGTCTATTTTGTTTAATACTTATTTAGTTGTGGAGTTCGTTGGTCAGTTAGCTAGTTAGTTAGTTAATTAGTTAGTTAGCTAGCTAAATAGTTTGTTTGTTAGTTAGTTAATTAGCTAGTTAGTTAGTTTTTTATCTAGTTAGTTAGTTAGTTAGTTTGCCTGTTTGTAAGTTAGCAAGCATATCTTCTATTTTGCCCATTAGGTCAGTTGGTTTGCTACTTAGTTAGTTTGCAAGTTAGTTAGTTAGTTAGTTAGTTAGTACTCTAGTTAGTTAGTTAGGAAGCACAGCTTCCGAGTTTGGTAAGCAGTTAGTAAGTTAGGAATCTATTTTGCTAGGTAGCCAACGCAGCTTTTATCTTGGCTTGTTTTTTTGTTTGTTTATTAGTTAGTTAGATCTTAAGCTAGGTAGTAGGTTAGTTACTTAATTTGCTAGTTTATTAGTTACCAAGCATAGCTTCTATGTTGGCCAGTAGCTATCGCTAACTATCTTATTTACTGACAAACTAACTAACTAACTAACTAACTAGCTAACTAACTATCATACAAGCTATGCCTGCAATGTAACTAACTAGCTTGTAAACTAACTATCTAACTAACTAACTAACAAAATAAAGTCGCTAACTATCTACTTTACTGACAAGCTAACTAACTAACTTACTAACTAACTAACTAACTTACATGCAAGCTATGCCTGCAACATAAATAACTAGCTTGCTAACTAACTAACTAACTAACTAACTAACTAACGAACTCGCTAACTATCTAATTTACTGATAAACTAACTCGATGAGTAACTAACTAACCATTTAACTAACTAACTCTCTAACTTACTAACTAACTATCATACAAGCTATGCCTGCAATGTAACTAACTAGCATGCAAACTAACTAACTAACTAACTAACTAACAAACTCGCTAACTATCTAATGTACAAACCACCTAACTAACTAACTAACTAACTAACTAAAGCTTGCTAACTAACTAATTAACTAACTAACTAACTAACTAACTAACTAACTAATTAACTAACTAACAAACTCACTAACTATCTAATTTACTAACTAACTCAATGAGTAACTAACTAAGCACTTAACTAACTAACTCTCTAAATAACTAAGTTACTAACATACAAGTTCTGCTTGCAACCTAATTTAGCAGCTTGCAAACTAACTAACTAACAAACTAACTAACAAACATTGTCGCTAACTATCTAATTTACTGACAAACTAACTAACTAACTTACTAACTAACTAACTAACTAACATTCAAGCTATGCTTGCAACATAACTAACCACCTTGATAACTAACTAACTAACTAACTAACAAACTCGCTAACTATCTAATTTACTGACAAACTAACTCGATGAGTAACTAACTAACCATTTAACTAACTAACTCTCTAACTTACTAACTAACTATCATACAAGCTATGCCTGCAATGTAACTAACTAGCTTGCAAACTAACTAACTAACTAACTAACTAACAAAAAAGTCGCTAACTATCTACTTTTACTGACTAACTAACTAACTAACTAACTAACTAACTAACTAACTAACATGCAAGCTATGCTTGCAACATAACTAACCAGCTTGCTAACTAACTAACTAACTAACTAACTAACTAACAAACTCGCTAACTATCTAATTTACTGATAAACTAACTCGATGAGTAACTAACTAACCATTTAACTAACTAACTCTCTAACTTACTAACTAACTATCATACAAGCTATGCCTGCAATGTAACTAACTAGCTTGCAAACTAACTAACTAACTAACTAACAAACAAACTCGCTAACTATCTAATGTTTGTTAGATAGTTAGTTAGTTTGCTAGTTTGTTAGTTAGCAAGCATAGCTTCAATGTTAGCCAGTTAGTTAGTTTGCTAGTTAGTTAGTTTGCAAATTTGTTTTTAGTTAGTTAGTTAAATAGTTAGCAAGCATGGCTCCTGACTTTTGTAGTTAGTTAGTTTAGTTAGTTAGTTTGATTGTTAGCAAGTTAGTTAGTTAGTTTGTACGTTTGGTAGGTAGTTAGTTAGTTAGAAATCTAAATTGCTAGTTAGCAAGCGTAGCTTCAATGTTGACTAGTTTCTAAGTTAGTTTATTAGATAGTTAGTTAGTAAGCTAGTCAGTTAGTTAGTAAGTTTGCTAGTTTGCTAATTAGCAAGCGAAGCTTCTATGTTGGCGAGTTAGTTAGTTGGTCAGCTAGTTAGTTAGTCTGCAAGTTAGTCATTCAGTTAGTTTGGTTAGTACCCTAGTTAGTTAATTAGCTAAAATGGATTCTGAGTTTGGTAGTTAGTTAGTTAGTTGGTTAGATAGTTAGCTAGCTAGTTAGTTATATAGCGAACTGTTATTTATTTACGTTAGTTTGTACCCTAGTTGGTTAGTTAGCAAGCATAGCTTCTGAGTTTGGTAAGCAGTTAGTAAGTTAGAATCTATTTTGCTAGGTAGCCAACACAGCTAGGTAGTACGTTAGTTACTTAATTTGCTAGTTTGTTAGTTAGCAAGCATAGCTTCTATGTTGGCC
>JACTAT010000044.1:2133532-2142270 GCA_014526335.1 Chrysaora quinquecirrha | reverse complement strand
ACTAACTAACTAACTAACTAACTAACTATTATAAAAGCTTGCTAACTAGCTAACTAACTAAACTAACTAACTAACTAACTAACTAACTAACTAACTAACTAACTAGCAAACTCGCTAACTATCTAATTTACTAACAAACTAACTCAGTAAGTAACTAATTAACCATTTAACTAAATAACTCTCTAATTTACCAGCTAACTAACATGCAAGCTATGCTTGCAACCTAATTAAGCAGCTTACAAACTAACTAACTAACAAACTGACTAACTAACTAACAAACTCACTAATAATCTAATTTACAAACAAACTAGCTAACTAACTAACTAACCAATTAACCAAAAAGCAAGCTATGCTTAAAACATAACTAACCAGCTTGCTAACTAACTAACTAGCTAACTAACTAACTAACAAACATGCAAGCTATGCTTGCAACATAACTAACCAGCTAACTAACTAGCTAACTAACAAACTAACTAACTAACAAACTCACTAATAATCTAATTTACAAACAAACTAGCTAACTAACTAACTAACTAAGCAACTAACTAAAAAACAAGCTATGCTTGCAACATAACCAACCAGCTTGCTAACTAACTAACTAGCTAACTAACTAACTAACAAACAAACTCGCTAACTATCTAACTTACAGACAAACTAACTTACTAACTAGCTGACTAACTAACTAACTAACATTGCTCCAATGGCTGCCGAAAGTGTTGGAATCCCTGTGCTGAAATTCTCTTTGGCTGCCTGTGCTTCACCCTCACCCTCCTCCCCCTTAAACAATGTTGTTTAACACTACATTTTCCAGCTAATTCCGGCCTCGCGCGATTGCTAAGAGAATCATCCATAGTCTCAACATTGTTTGAGGGGGAGGGGGGATTAAGCTCGTGAATATGCTAGATTTACCGAAAATATCAATGATTCACGCGAAAAATCTTGGGCGTTCCAACTACACTTGGCAGCCATTGTACTGAACAATAAAACCTGTGCTTTATTGCCGCGAAATTTGCTTAACTTGCCAATGTTTGTCACAAACAGCACCAAAACATTAAAATAACATGACTTTCATATTCATACTTAAAAAGAAACTGACGCTGCTTTCGCCAATTATTGCTACATCGTGTTCTGAATCGATTTCTCAACGATTTCAATGATGCTATGTAGTACCCTCCACTACACCTATTAGAATAACTTTGAAAAAAATGCGTGCAAGTTTTCTATCTTTTTTCGATAAAATGATGATCATCTTGAAAGTGTAAACCGTGTCCAAGTATGTTTTCCATTGAGCTGCTTGGTAGAGCTTCGTTGAATTGTTTATGTTGTATTAGCGGTATAGGCATTGTGCTCTCTTATTCAAATTCCATAATGGTAAATTTATGGTGCATTGTCGTTTGAAGTACCTATTTCACTAACATTAGTTACCCTTCATTAAAGTTCTGCTTGTAAATGATTTAAATTTACAAAGAAATCACTGGAAAAAAGAAACCTTTTATTCTGCCGCATCATAGACCAATTGAAATGACCATTTACCGTTTATGAAAATGAAAAATGTAAGCTGAAGTCTTGGCATTGATTTTCGCTTTGACTACCATTGCCACTATCGCTAACTATCCTTGCTGCCTTGTTTTTTATTGAAAAATTGAGTCTCCAGTGCATAATTAAACATCGTTATACTTGTGCACTATATGCCAAACGAATAATTCATTATGGAAATAAGGATTAAGCAATAAAAGGATGATTTTCGGAATGGATACCCCTAGCCTCGTTTTCATGTTGGGTTATTTTCTGAATTCAGCAGTCATATTCTGAAAGAAGAACTTAGTTATCGCGTATTTTTTCGGCAGTATTGCCACAAAGCATGCAAACAATACTACGTTGGCCGGAAAAAAGTTATATAGGTACTAGCTTTAATGTTGTTTCAAGATTAAATGACAAAAAAGCCAGGCAAAACAACGGAAATCAGAGCATAGGGCAATTATGACGTTAACTAACTAACTAACTAACTAACTAACTAACTAACTAACTAACTAACAAACAAACTCGCTAACTATCTAATTTACTGACAAACTAACTAACTAACTAACTAACTAACTAACTAACTAACTAACTAACTAACTAACTAACTAACTAACTAACAACATAACATAACTAACTAGCTTGCTAACTAACTAACTAACTAACTAACTAACTAACTAAACTAACTAACTCGCTAACTATCTAATTTACTGATAAACTAACTCGATGAGTAGCTAACTAGCAATATAACTAACTAACTAACTAACTAACTAACTAACTCACATACAAGCTATGCCTGCAACATAACTAACTAGCTTGATAACTAACTAACTAACTAACTAACTAACTAACTAACAAACAAACTCGCTAACTATCTAATGTACTAACTAACTAACTAACTAACTAACTAACTAACTAACTAACTAACTAACTAACTAACTAACAACTAAACTAACAACATAACTAACTAGCTTGCTAACTAACTAACTAACTAACTAACTAACTAACTAACTAACTCGCTAACTATCTAATTTACTAACAAACTAACTCAATGAGTAACTAACTAAGCACTTAACTAACTAACTCTAACTTACTAAGTAACTAACATACAAGCTATGCTAACAACATAACTAACTAACTAACTTGCAAACTAACTAACTAACTAACTAACTAACTAAACAACTAACTCTAACTAACTATCTAATTTACTAACTACTAAACTAACTAACTAACTAACTAACTAACTAACTAACTAAAGCTATGCTAAACATAACTAACTAACTAACTAACTAACTAACTAACTAACTAACTAACTAACTAACTAACTAACTAACTAACTAACTAACTAACTAACTATCTAATTAACTAACTAACTAACTAACTAACTAACTAACTAACTAACTAACTAACTAACTAACTAACTAACTAACTAACTAACTAACTAACTAACTAACTAACTAACTAACTAACTAGCTAACTAACTAACTAACTAAACTAACTAACTAACTAACTAACTAACTAACTAGTTAACTAATAACTAACTGACAAACTAACTAACTAACTAACTAACTAACTAACTAACTAACTAAACTAACTAACTAACTAACTAACTAACTAACTAACTAACTAACTAACTAACTAACTAACTAACTAACTAACTAACTAACTAACTAACTAACTAACTAACTAACTAACTAACATAACATACTAGCTATGCTAACTAACTAACTAACTAACTAACTAACTAACTAACTCGCTAACTAACTAATTAACTACTAACTAACTCAATGAGTAACTAACTAACCATTTAACTAACTAACTCTAACTAACTAATACAAGCTAAACATAACTAACTAACTAACTAACTAACTATGCTAACTGCAACTAACTAACTAACTAACTAACAAACTAACTAACTAACTAACTAACTAACAAACTAACTAAACAAACTAACTAACTAACTAACTAACTAACTAACTAACTAACTAACTAACTAACTAACTAACAAACTAACTAACTAACTAACTAACTAACTAACTAACTAACTAACTAACTAACTAACTAACTAACTAACTAACTAACAAACTCGCTAACTAACTAATTTACTGACAAACTAACTAACTAACTAACTAACTAACTAACTAACTAACTAACTAACTACAAACTAACTAACTAACTAACTAGCTAACTAACAACAAACTAACTAACTAACTAACTAACTAACTAACTAACTAACTAACTAACTTAACTAACTAACTATCTAACTAGCTAACTTACTAACTAACTAACTAACTAATTACTAACTGACCAGCTAACTAACTGGCTAACTTACAAGCTATGCTAACTAAAGAACTAACTAGCTAACTAAGCAACTAATTAACTAACTAACTAACTTACTAACTAATTCGTTAACTAACTAACTTACTGACAACTAACTAACTAACTAACTAACTAACTAACTAACTAACTAACTAACTAACTAACTACTAACTAACTAACTAACTAACTAACTAACTAACTAACTAACTAACTAACTAACTAACTAACTAACTAACTAACTAACTAACTAACTAACTAACTAACTAACTAACTAACTAACTAACTAACTAACTAACTAACTAACTAACTAACTAACTAACTAACTAACTAACTAACATACAAACTATGCCTGCAACATAACTAACTAGCTTGCTAACTAACTAACTAACTAACTAACTAACAAACTAACTAACTATCTAATTTACAAATAAACAAACTAACTAACTAACTAACTAATCAACTAACCAACTAGCCAACTAACTAACTAACTAACTAACTAACTAACTAACTAACTAACTAACTAACTAACTAACTAACTAACTAACTAACTAACTAACTAACTAACTAACTAACTAACTAACTAACTCGAACTCGCTAACTATCTAATTTACTGACAAACTAACTCGATGAGTAACTAACTAACCATTTAACTAACTAACTCTCTAACTTACTAACTAACTATCATACAAGCTATGCCTGCAATGTAACCAACTAGCTTGCAAACTAACTAACTAACTAACTAACTAACAAACAAACTCGCTAACTATCTAATTTACTAACAACTAACTAACTAACTAACTAACTAACTAACTAACTAACTAACTAACCTAACTAACTAACTAACTAACTAACTAACTAACTAGCTAACTAACTAACTAACTAACGAACTAACTAACTACACTAACATACTAACTAACTTAGTAACTAACTAAATAACTAACTAACTAACTAACTAACTAACTAACTAACTCACTAACTAACTAAACTAACTAACTAACTAACTAACAACACAAACTCGCTAACTATCTAATTTAACAAACTAACTAACTAACTAACTAACTAACTAACTAACTAACTAACTAACAAATGCTAACTAACTAACTAACTAACTAACTAACTAACTAACTAACTAACTAACTAATTAGCTAACTAACTAACTAACTAGCTAACTAAGTAACTACCTAACTAACTAACTAACTATACAAGCTATGCAAGCAACATAACCAACTAGCTTGCTAACTAACTAACTAACTAACTAACTAACAAACAAACTCGCTAACTATCTAATTTACTGACAAACTAACTAACTAACTAACTAACTAACCATAACTAACTAACTAACTAACTAACTAATAACAAGCTATGCCTGCAACAACTAACTAACTAGCTTGCTAACTAACTAACTAACTAACTAACTAACTAACAAACTAAACTATCTAATTTACTAACAAACTAACTAACTAACTAACTAACTAACTAACTAACTAACTAAACTAACTAACATACAAGCTATGCCTGCAACATAACTAACTAGCTTGCTAACTAACTAACTAACTAACTAACTAACTAACTAACTCAACTAACTACTAACTAACTAACTAACTAACTAACTAACTAACTAACTAATAAAGCTAACTAACAACTACCTAACTAACTAACTAACTAACTAAATAACTAACTAACTGACTAACAAACTCGCTAACTATCTAACTAACAAACTAACTAACTAACTAACTAAATATAACTAACTAACTAACTAACTAACTAACTAACTAACTAACTAACATACAAGCTATGCCTGCAACATAACTAACTAGCTTACTAACTAACTAACTAACTAACTAACTAACTAAATTTACTAACTAACTAACTAACTAACTATATAATTTACTAACAAACTACCTAGATGAGTAACTAACTAACTATTTAACTAACTAACTAACTAACTAACTAACTAACTAACTAACATACAAAGCTATGCTAACAAACTAACTAACTAGCTTGCTAACTAACTAACTAACTAACTAACTAACTAACTAACTAACTAACTACTAATTAACTAACTAACTAACTAACTAACTAACTAACTAACTAACTAACTAACTAACTAACAACTAACTAACTAACTAACTAACTAACTAACTAACTAGCTAACTAACTAACTAACTAACTAAACTAACTAACTAACTAACTAACTAACTAACTAACTAACTAAACTAACTAACTAACTAAAATTTACTAACTAACTAACTAACTAACTAACTAACTAACTAACTAACTAACTAACTAACTAACTTGCAACTAACTAACTAACTAACTAACTAACTAACTAACTAACTAACTAACTAATCAAAACTAACTAACTAACTAACTAACTGACAAACTAACTAACTAACTAACTAACTAACTAACTAAACTAACTAACATACAAGCTATGCCTGCAACATAACTAACTAGCTTGCAAACTAACTAACTAACTAACTAACTAACTAACTAACTAACTAACTAACTATCTAATTTACTAACAAACTAACTAACTAACTAACTAACTAACTAACTAACTAACTAACTAACTAACTAACTAACTAACTAACTAACATACATGCCTGCAACATAACCAACTAGCTTGCTAACTAAGTAACTAACTAACTAACTAACTAACTAACTCGCTAACTATCTAATTTACTGACAAACTAACTCTATGAGTAACTAACTAACCATTTACTAACTAACTCTAACTTACTAACTAACTATCATACAAGCTATGCCTGCAACAACCAACTAACTAGCTAACAAACTAACTAACTAACTAACTAACTAACTCGCTAACTATCTAACTTACTAACTAACTAACTAACTAACTAACTAACTAACTAACTAACTAACTAACTAACTAACTAACTAACTAACTAAAGCTAACTAACTAACTAACTAACTAACTAACTAACTAACTAACTAACTAACTAACTAACTAACTAACTAACTGAAACTAACTAACTAACTAACTAACTAACTAACTAACTAACTAACTAACTAACTAACTAACTAACTAACTAACTAACTAACTAACTAACTAACTAACTAACTAACTAACTAACTAAAACTAACTAACTAATTTACTAAAACTAACTCTAATGACTAACTAACTAACCATTTAACTAACTAACTAACTAACTAACTAACTAACTAACATACAAGCTATGCCTGCAACATAACTAACTAGCTTGCTAACTAACTAACTAACTAACTAACTAACTAACAAACTCGCTAACTATCTAATTTACTAACTAACTAACTAACTAACTAACTAACTAACTAACTAACTAACTAACTAACTAACTAACTAAAATTAACCAACAACTAACTAACTAGCTAGCCAACTAACTAACTAACTAACTAACTAACTAACTCGCTAACTATCTAATTTACTAACAAACTAACTAACTAACTAACTAACTAACTAACGAACTAACTAACTAACTAACTACTAACTAACTAACATACAAGCTATGCTAACTAACTAACTAACTAAACTAACTAACTAACTAACTAACTAACTAACTAACTAACTAACTAACTAATTAAAACTAACTAACTAACTAACTAACTAACTAACTAACTAACTAACTAACTAACATACACTAACTAACTAACTAACTAACTAACTAACTAACTAACTAACTAACTGCTAACTAACTAACTAACTAACTAACTAACTAACTAAACTAACTAACTAACTAACTAACTAACTAACTAACTTACTAACAAACTAACTATCTAATTTACTAACTAACTAACTCATGAGTAACTAACTAACTTTAACTAACTAACTAACTAACTAACTAACTATGCAAGCAAGCTAACATAACCAACTAACTTGCAAACTAACTAACTAACTAACTAACTAACTAACTAACAAACTCGCTAACTATCTAATTTACTAACAAACTAACTACTAACTAACTAACTAACTAACTAACTAACTAACTAACATAACTAACTAACTAACTAACTAACTAACTAACTAACTAAACTAACTAACTAACTAACTAATTAACTAAAACTAACTACCTAACTAACTAACTAACTAACTGATTAACTGACTAACTAACTAACTAACTAACTAACTAACTAACTAACTAACTAGCTAGCTAACTAACTAACTAACAAACTAACTAACTAACTAACTAACTAACTAACTAACTAACTAACTAACTAACTAACTAACTAACTAACTAACACTAACTAACTGCAACATAACTAACTAACTAACTAACTAACTAACTAACTAACTAACTAACTAACTAACTCGCTAACTATCTAATTTACTAACTGACTAACTAACTAACTAACTAACTAACTAACTAACTAACTAACTAACTAACTAACTAACATAACATAACAAGCTATGCTTGCAAACTAACTAACTAACTAACTAACTAACTAACTAACTAACTAACTAACTAACTAACTAACTAACTAACTAACTAAACTAACTAACTAACTAACTAACTAACTAACTAACTAACTAACTAACTAAACTAACTAACTAACTAACAACTAACTATGCTGCACTAACTAACTAACTACTAACTAACTAACTAACTAACTAACTAACTAACTAACTAACTAACTAACTAACTAACTAATTTACTAACTAACTAACTAACTAACTAACTAACTAACTAACTAACTAACTAACTAACTAACTAACTAACTAACTAACTAACAACATACAAACTAACTGCAACTAACTAACTAACTAACTAACTAACTAACTAACTAACTAACTAACTAACTAACAAACTAACTAACTAACTAACTAACTAACTAACTAACTAACTAACTAACTAACTAACTAACTAACTAACTAACTAACATACTAGCTATGCCTGCAACAT
>JACTAT010000044.1:2126032-2128532 GCA_014526335.1 Chrysaora quinquecirrha | reverse complement strand
TAACTAACTAACTAACTAACTAACTAACTAACTAACTAACTAACTAACTAACTAACTAACTAACTAACTAACTAACTAACTAACTAACTAACTAACTAACTAACTAACTAACTAACTAACTAACTAACTAACTAACTAACTAACTAACTAACTAACTAACTATGCTAACTATAACTAACTATCTAACTAACTAAATAACTAACTAACTAACTAGCTAACTAACTAACTAACTAACTAACTAACGAACAAACTAAATAACTAACTAATGAACTAAATAAGTAACTAACTAAGTAACTAACTAACTTGCTAACTATCAAACAAACTAACTAACAACTAACTAACTAACTAACTAACTAGCTAACTAACTAACTAACTAACTAACTAACTCGCTAACTAACTAACAAACTAACTAACTAACTAACTAACTAACTAACTAACTAACTCACTAACTAACTAACTAACATACAAGCTATGCTTGCAACATAACTAACTAGCTAAACTAACTAACTAACTAACTAACTAACAAACAACGCTAACTAACTAACTAACTAACTAACTAACTAACTAACTAACTAACTAACTAACTAACTAACTAACTAACTAACTAACTAACAAACTATGCTAACAACATAACTAACTAACTAACTAACTAACTAACTAACTAACTAACTAACTAACTAACTAACTCGCTAACTAACTAACTAACTAACTAACTAACTAACTAACTAACTAACTAACTAACTAACTAACTAACTAACTAACTAACTAACTAACTAACTAACAAACTAACTAACTAACTAACTAACTAACTAAACTAACTAACTAACTAACTAACTTACTAACTAACTAACTAACTAACTAACTAACTATAACTACAACTAACTAACTAACTAACTAACTAACTAACTAACTAACTAACATACAAGCTATGCCTGCAACATAACTAACTAGCTTGCTAACTAACTAACTAACTAACTAACTAACTAAAAAACTCGCTAACTATCTAATTTACTGACAAACTAACTCTAAACTAACTAACTAACTAACTAACTAACTAACTAACTAACTAACTAACAACTAAACTAACAAACTAACTAACTAACTAACTAACTAACTAACCAACTAACTAACTAACTAACTAACTAACTAACTAACTAACTAACTATCTAACTAACTAACTAACTAACTAACTAACTAACTAACTAACTAAACTAACTAACTAACTAACTAACTAACTAACTAACTAACTAACTAACTAACTAACTAACTAACTAACTAACTAACTAAGCTAACTTACAACAAACTAACTAACTAACTAACTAACTAACTAACTAACTAACTAACTAACTAACTAAACTAACTAACTAACTAACTAAACTAACTAACTAACTAACTAACTAACTAACTAACTAACTAACTAACTAACTAACTAACTAACTAACTAACTAACTAACTAACAAATTAACAAACTAACTAACTAACTAACTAACTAACTAACTAACTAACTAACTAACTAACTAACTAACTAACAAAACTGCCTGCAACTAACTAACTAACTAACTAACTAACTAACTAACTAACTAACTAACTAACTAACTAATTTACTAACCAACTAACTAACTAACTAACTAACTAACTAACTAACTAACTAACTAACTAACATACAAGCTATGCTTGCAACATAACTAACTAGCTTGCAAACTAACTAACTAACTAACTAACTAACAAACTCGCTAACTATCTAACTTACTGACAAACTAACTAACTAACTAACTAACTAACTAACTAACTAACTAACTAACTATAAGCTAACAACAACTAACTAACTAACTAACTAACTAACTAACTAACTAACTAACTAACTAACTAACTAACTCGCTAACTATCTAATTTACTGACTAACTAACTCGATAACTAACTAACTAACTAACTAACTAACTAACTAACTAACTAACTAACTAACTAACTAACAAGCTATGCCTGCAACTAACTAACTAACTAACTAACTAACTAACTAACTAACTAACTAACTAACTAACTAACTAACTAACTAACTAACTAACTAACTAACTAACTAACTAACTAACTAACTAACTAACTAACTAACTAACTAACTAACTAACATAACAACAACTATCTAGCTTGCTAACTAACTAACTAACTAACTAACTAACTACCTAATGAACTCGCTAACTATCTAATTTACTGACAAACTAACTCGATGAGTAACTAACTAACCACTTAACTAACTAACTCTCTAACTTACTAACTAACTATCATACAAGCTATGCCTGCAAACTAACTAACTAACTAACTAAACTAACTACTAACTAACTAACTAACTCGCTAACTATCTAATTTACTAACAAACTAACTAACTAACTAAACTAACTAACTAACTAACTAACTAACTAACTAACTAACTAACTAACTAACTAACTAACTAACTAACTAACTAACTAACTAACTAACTAACTAACTAACTAACTAACTAACTAAC
>JACTAT010000044.1:2091032-2123532 GCA_014526335.1 Chrysaora quinquecirrha | reverse complement strand
TAACTAACTAACTAACTAAAACTAACTAACTAACTAACTAACTAACTAACTAACTAACTGACAAACTAACTCTAACTATCTAACTAACTAACCAACTAACTAACTAACTAACTAACTAACTTACTAACTAACTATCATACAAGCTATGCCTGCAACATAACTAACTAGCTTGCAAACTAACTAACTAACTAACTAACTAACTAACAAACTCGCTAACTATCTAATTTACTGACAAACTAACTAACTAACTAACTAACTAACTAACTAACTAACTAACTAACTAACTATCTAACTAACATAACATACAAGCTATGCCTGCAACATAACTAACAAGCTAGCTAACTAACTAACTAACTAACTAACTAACTAACTAACTAACTAACTAACTATCTAATTTACTAACAAAACTAACTGACTAAACTAACTAACTAACTAACTAACTAACTAACTAACTAACTAAAGCTAACTAACAACTAACTAACTAACTTGCTAACTAACTAACTAACTAGCTAACTAACTAACTAACTAACTAACTAACTAACTTACTGCCCAGCTAACTAAGTAACTAGCTAACTAACTAACTAACTAACTAACTAACTAACTAACTAACTAACTAACAAGCTATGCTGCAACATAACTAACTAGCTAACTAACTAACTAACTAACTAACTAACTAACTAACTAACTCTAAACTAACTAACTAACTAACTAATAACTAACTAACTAACTAACTAACTAACTAACTAACTAACTAACTAACGAACTAACTAACATACAAGCTATGCCTGCAACATAACTAACTAGCTTGATAACTAACTAACTAACTAACTAACTAACTAACACACTCGCTAACTATCTAATTTACTAAAAAACTAACTAACTAACTAACTAACTAACTTACTTACAAGCTATGCCTGCAACATAACTAACTAGCTAACTAACTAACTAACTAACTAACTAACTAACTAACTAACTCGCTAACTATCTAATTTACTAACTAACTAACTAACTAACTAACTAACTAACTAACTAACTAACTAACTAACTAACTAACTAACTAACTAACTAACTAACTAACTAACTAACTAAACAAACTAACTAACTGCAACTAACCAAACTAACTAAACTAACTAACTAACTAACTGACTAACTAACTAGCGAATTAACTAACTAATTTAACTAACTAACTAACTAACTAACTAACTAACTAACTAACTAACTAACTAACTAACTAACTAACTAACTAACTAACTAACTAACATACAAGCTATGCCTGCAACATAACTAACTAGCTTGCTAACTAACTAACTAACTAACTAACTAACTAACTAACTAACTAAAACTCGCTAACTATCTAATTTACTGACAAACTAACTCGATGAGTAACTAACTAACCATTTAACTAACTAACTCTAACTTACTAACTAACTAACTCATACAAGCTATGCCTGCAATGTAACCAACTAGCTTGCAAAACTAACTAACTAACTAACTAACTAACTAACTAACTAACTCGCTAACTATCTAATTTACTAAAACTAAACTAACTAACTAACTAACTAACTAACTAACTAACTAACTAACTAACTAACTATGCTAACAACTAACTAACTAACTAACTAACTAACTAACTAACTAACTAACTAACTAACTAACTATCTAACTAACTAACTCGCTAACTATCTTATTTACTAATAAACTAACTCACTAACTAGTAACTAACTAACTAACTAACTAACTAACTAACTAACTAACTAACTAACTAACTAACTAACTAACTAACTAACTATGCTAACTGCAACTTAACTAACTAGCTTGCAAACTAACTAACTAACTAACTAACTAACAAACAAACTCGCTAACTATCTAATTTACTGACAAACTAACTAACTAACTAACTAACTAACTAACTAACTAACATTCAAGCTATGCTTGCAACATAACCAAACTAACTTGCTTAACTAACTAACTAACTAACTAACTAACTAACTAACTAACTACTCGCTAACTATCTAATTTACTGACAAACTAACTCGATGAGTAACTAACTAACCATTTAAACTAACTAACTAACTTACTAACTAACTATCATACAAGCTATGCCTGCAACTGTAACCAACTAGCTTGCAAAACTAACTAACTAACTAACTAACTAACTAACTAACTAACTAACTAACGAATTAACTAACTAATTTAACTAACTAACTAACTAACTAACTAACTAACTAACTAACTAACTAACTAACTAACTGCAACTAACTAACTAACTAACTAACTAACTAACTAACTAACTAACTAACTAACTAACTAACTAACTAACTAACTAACTAACTAACTAACTAACTAACTAACTAACTAACTAACTAACTAACTAACTAAACTAACTAACTAACTAACTAACTAACATAACTAACTAACTAAAACTAAACTAACTAACTAACTAACTAACTAACTAACTAACTAACTAACTAACTAACTAACTAACTAACTAACTAACTAACTAACTAACTAACTAACTAACTAACTAACTAACAAAGCTATGCCTGCAACATAACCTAACTAGCTTGCTAACTAACTAACTAACTAACTAACTAACTAACTCGCTAACTATCTAATTTACTGACAAACTAACTCGATGAGTAACTAACTAACTAACTAACTAACTAACTAACTAACATACAAGCTATGCTAACTAACTACTAACTAACTAACATACAAGCTAACTAACTAACAACAAACTCGCTAACTATCTAATGCAAACTAACTAACTAACTAACTAACTAACTAACTAACTAAAACTAACTAACTATCTAACTAACTAACATAACTAACTAACTAACTAACTAACTAACTAACTAACTAACTAACTAACTAACTAACTAACTAACTAACTTACTAACTAACTAACTAACTAACTAACTAACCAAACTAACTAACTAACTAACTAACTAACTGACTAACTAACTAACTAACTAACTAACTAACTAACTAACAACTAAACTAACTAACTAACTAACTAACTAACTAACTAACTAACTAACTAACTAACTAACTAAACTAACTAACTAACTAACTAACTAACTAACTAACTAACATACAAGCTATGCTTGCAACATAACTAACTAGCTTGCTAACTAACTAACTAACTAACTAACTAACTAACAAACTCGCTAACTATCTAATTTACTGACAAACTAACTAACTAACTAACTAACTAACTAACTAACTAACATTCAAGCTATGCTTGCAACATAACTAACCAACATAACTAACTAACTAACTAACTAACTAACTAACTAACTAACTAACTCGCTAATTATCTAATTAACTAACTAACTATATAACTAACTAACTAACTAACTAACTAACTAACTAACTAACTAACTAACTAACTAACTAACTAACTAACTAACATACTAACTAACTAACTAACAAACTATAACATAACTAACTAACTTGCAAACTAACTAACTAACTAACTAACTAACTAACTAACTCTCTAACTAACTATCTAATTTACTGACAAACTAACTAACTAACTAACTAACTAACTAACTAACTAACTAACAACTAACAACACAAGCTAACCTGCAACATAACTAACTAGCTTGCTAACTAACTAACTAACTAACTAACTAACTAACTAACTCGCTAACTATCTAATTTACTGACAAACTAACTCGATGAGTAACTAACTAACCATTTAACTAACTAACTCTCTAACTTACTAACTAACTAACTATCATACAAGCTATGCCTGCAACATAACAAACCAGCTTGCAAACTAACTAACTAACTAACTAACTAACTCACAAACTCGCTAACTATCTAATTTACTGAAAAACTAACTAA
This sequence comes from Chrysaora quinquecirrha, assembly GCA_014526335.1. Classification (NCBI taxonomy): domain Eukaryota; kingdom Metazoa; phylum Cnidaria; class Scyphozoa; order Semaeostomeae; family Pelagiidae; genus Chrysaora; species Chrysaora quinquecirrha. Next base: position 2,119,680 of record JACTAT010000044.1, on the reverse strand, counting down.
CTAACTAACTAACTAACTAAAGCTAACTAACTAACTAACTAACTAACTAACTAACTAACTAACTAACTAACTAACATAACTAACTAACTAACTAACTAACTAACTAACTAACTAACTAACTAACTAACTAACTAACTAACTAACTAACTAACTAACTAACTAACTAACTACTAACTAACTAACTAACTTACTACTAACTAACTAACTAACTAACTAACTAACTAACTAACTAACATACTAACTAACTAACTAACTAACTAACTAACTAACTAACTAACTAACTAACAAACTAACTAACTTTACTAACTAACTAACTAACTAACTAACTAACTAACTAACTAACATACAAGCTATGCCTGCAACATAACTAACTAGCTAACTAACTAACTAACTAACTAGCTAACTAACTAACTAACTAACTATCTAACTAACTAACTAACTAACTAACTAACTAACTAACTAACTAACTAACTAACTAACTAACTAACTAACTAACTAACATAACTAACTAACTAACAACAACTAACTAACTAACTAACTAACTAACTAACTAACTAACTAACTAACTAACTAACTAACTAACTAATAACTAAACTAACTAACTAACTAACTAACTAACTAACTAACTAACGAACTAACTAACATACAAGCTAAGCTTGCAACATAACCAACTAGTTTGCTAATTAACTAACTAACTAACTAACTAACGAACTAACTTGCTAACTATCTAATTTACTAACTAAAACTAACTAACTAACTAACTAACTAACTAACTAACTAACTAACTAACTAACTTACTAACTAACTAACATACAAGCTATGCCTGCAACCAACTAACTAACTAACTAACTAACTAACTAACTAACTAACTAACTAACTAACTAACTAAACTAACTAACTAACTAACTAACTAACTAACTAACTAACTAACTAACTAACTAACTAACTAACTAACTAACATAACTAACTAACTAACTAACTAACTAACTAACTAACTAACTAACTAACTAACTAACTAACTAACTAACTAACTAACTAACTAACTAATTTACTAACTAACTAACTCGATGACTAACTAACTAACCAACTAACTAACTAACTCTAACTTACTAACTAACTATCATACAAGCTATGCCTGCAATGTAACTAACTAGCTTGCAAACTAACTAACTAACTAACTAACTAACTAACTAACAAACTCGCTAACTATCTAATTTACTAACAAACTAACTAACTAACTAACTAACTAACTAACTAACTAACTAACTAAATAACTAACTAACTACAACTAACTAACATAAAGCTAACTAACTAACCAACTAACTAACTAACTAACTAATTAACTAACTAACTAACTAACTAACTAACTTACTAACTAACTAACTTTACTAACTAACTAACTAACTAACTAACTAACTAACTAACTAACTAACTTACTTACAAGCTATGCCTGCAACATAACTAACTAGCTAGCTAACTAACAAACAAACTAACTAACTAACAAACTCGCTAACTATCTAATTTACTAACTAACTAACTCGACTAACTAACTAACTAACCAACTAAACTAACTAACTATCTAACTAACTAACTAACTAACTAACTAAGCTAACTAACTAACTAACTAACTAACTAACTAACTAACTAACTAACTAACTAACTAACAACTAACTCGCTAACTAACTAACTAACTAACTACTACTAACTAACTAACTAACTAACTAACTAACTAACTAACTAACATACAAGCTATGCCTGCAACATAACTAACTAGCTTGCAACTAACTAACTAACTAACTAACTAACTAACTAACAAACTCGCTAACTATCTAATTTACTGAAAAACTAACTAACTAACTAACTAACTAACTACTAACTAACTAACTAACTAACTAACTAACAAACTAGCTGCTGCGAACAAACTAACTAACTAACTAAACTAACTAACTAACTAACTAACTAACTAACTAACTACTAACTCGCTAACTAACTAATTTACTAACTAACTAACTAACTAACTAACTAACTAACTAACTAACTAACTAACTAACTAACTTGCAACTAACTAACTAACTAACTAACTAACTAACAACTAACTAACTAACTAACAAACTAACTAACTAACTAACTAACTAACTAACTAACTAACTAACTAACTAACTAACATACTAGTGTAACTAACTAACTAACTAACTAAACTAACTAACTAACTAACTAACTAACTAACTAACTAACTAACTATTTAACTAACTAACTAACTAACTAACTAACTAACTAACATACAAGCTATGCCTGCAACTAAACTAACTAACTAACTAACTAACTAACTAACTAACTAACTAACTAACTAACTAACTAACTAACTAACTAAACTAACTAACTAACTAACTAACTAACTAACTAACTAACTAACTAACTAACTAACTAACATACAAGCTATGCTTGCAACATAACTACTAACTAAACTAAACTAACTAACTAACTAACTAACTAACTAATAAACAAAGTCGCTAACTATCTAATTTACTAACAAACTAGCTAACTAGCTAACTAACTAACTACCTGACTAACTAACTAACCAACTAACTAACTAACTAACTATGCTAACAATCTAACTAACTAACTAACTAACTAACTAACTAACTAACTAACTAACTAACAAACTAACTAACTAACTAACTGCTAACTAACTAACTAACTAACTAACTAACTAACTAACTAACTAACTAACTAACTAAGCTAAACTAAACTAACTAACTAACTAACTAACTAACTAACTAACTAACTAACTAACTAACTAACTAACTAACTAACTAACTAACTAACTAACTAACTAACTAACTAACTAACTAACTACTAACTAACTAACTAACTAACTAACTAACTAACTAACTAACTAACTAACTACTAACTAACTAACTAACTAACTAGCTTGCTAACTAATTAACTAACTAACTAACTAACAAACTCGCTAACAATCTATTTTACTGCCAATCAAACTAACTAACTGACTAACTAACTAACTAACTAACTAACTAACTAACTAACTAACTAACTAGCTAACTAACTACAAGCTAACTAACAAACTAACTAACTAGCTAACAAACTAACTAACTAACTAACTAACTAACTAACTAACTAACTAACTAACTATCTAATTTACTGACAAACTAACTAACTAACTAACTAACTAACTAACTAACTAATTAACATACAAGCTATGCCTGCAACATAACTAACTAGCTTGCTAACTAACTAACTAACTAACTAACTAACTAACAAACTCGCTAACTATCTAATTTACTAACAAACTAACTCAATGACTAACTAACTAACTAACTAACTAACTAACTAACTAACTTAACTAACTAACTATCATCTCACTAACTAACTAACAACATACTAACTAACTAACTTGCAACTAACTAACTAACTAACTAACTAACTAACTAACTAACTAACTAACTAACTAACTAACTAACTATCTAACTAACTAACTAACTAACTAACTAACTAACTAACTAACTAACTACAACTAAACTAACTGACTAACTAACCAACTAACTAACTAACTAACTAACTAACTAACTAACTAACTCGCTAACTATGCTAACTAACTAACTAACTTGCTAACTAACTAACTAACTAACTTAAACTAACAAACTAACTATCTAACTAACTAACTAACTAACTAACTAACTAAACTAACTAACTAACTAACTAACATACTAGCTAACTAACTAACTAAACTAACTAAGTTGCTAACTAACTAACTAACTAACTAACTAACTAACTAACTAACTAACTAACTAACTAACTAACTAACTAACTAACGAACCAACTAACTAACTAATTAGCAAACTAACTAACTAACTAACCAACTAACTAAACTAACTAACTAACTAACTAACTAACTAACGACCTATCAAACTAACTAACTAACTAACTAACTAACTAACTAACTAACAACTATAACTAACTAACTAACTAACTAACTAACATAAAGCTATGCCTGCAAATAACCTAACTAACTAACAAACTAACTAACTAACTAACTAACTAACAAACTCGCTAACTATCTAATTTACTAACAAACTAACTCTCTCTTACTAACTAACCATAAACTAACTAACTAACTAACTAACTACTAACTAACTATGCAAACAAGCTAACTGCTTGCAATCCAACTAACTAACTAACTAACTAACTAACTAACTAACTAACTAACTAACTATCTAATTTACTAAAATCTAACTAACTAACTAACTAACTAACTAACTAACTAATTAACTAACTAACTAACATACAAGCTATGCTTGCAATATAATTAACCAGATTGCTAACTAACTAACTAAGTAACAATCTAACTAACTAACTAACTAATCCATTAACCTCCCCAAACTAACTAACTAAAAAGGCTAACTAACTAACTAACTAACTAACACTACAAGCTATGCTTCTGCAACATAACCAACTAGCTATGCTAACTAACTAACTAACTAACTAACTAACTAACTAATGCATAACATAAAGCGCCTGCGTAGCAGCAGTATATTCTTGCCCAAACTGGAAATTTGTCAACTTGTGTGTGTGTGTGCGGAACTGTTGTTGCGGTTGTTGTCTGCCCGTTTATTGCTTCGTAGTTCGAAGCAAAATAAAAGTGAGAAGATATTTAACATCAATCAGCAAGGAAAATAAAGTTATACCCAAAGTCAAAGGTCCAAACATTATTTATTTCATTTATGAGAATTTTAGATGAAGGTACTCATTCCTTTGGCGATCCACCGAAAAGCCTTTTTCAAACTCACAAACTACATACATATGTACAAAAAGGCCAAAAGTTTCAGCATTTAGGCCTATAGACCTACTCTACTGAGTGGAGCTTAAAAAAAACAGCTTGCATCTGTCAGATTAGATTGACACAATGAGGCGAAGAGAGGAATAAAATTTTAATACTTATGTTAAATTGTTGCTGAATAAAATTTAATCTTCGTTATTTCTGTAATCTTAAAATCCAACTGAAAGTCCAACTGAAAATCCCCTCGTGACGAGTTAAAAACAAATATAATGAAATTACCAAATAACAAAAGCGGCCATTTTGATCATTAAAAACTTAATTTTGTCAAATACCTGATACGAATATTTGTTTTTCATTTTACTGACTGTTTGTAAAATTGGTTATGCAATACAAAGACAACTCGTGTTCAACTTAAACTACAGTACTTGCTAGTACACACCCATAACCCTTGATATTCACTTTGACCAAATTCAATACAGCAAACACTTTTTATTCTTTTGACTAGGTTTCGATATACTCATGGCAGTATCCTGCAATACTTGCATTCGGGTTGCATTCTGCCTTGGAGCAGCACTCCCTTAACTGCGTTAACAGCTAGTTCATCAATATTATACAATACAAACTGAGGAAAACCTAAACCGTCCCGCGGTCCAAAACCAAAACCTACCCTAAACATCCGAACATAATTCTTCCATAGAACAGGAATTGCTAGATGACCCAGATTGTTCAGAAATCACAGCAAGGATTTCTTTCCAATAATTGGCAATGCAAGATTTTTGTTTAATTTAGGAATTTTGGAATCTGTTTGGACTTCAGTTAATTCATATTCTATTGAACCAATCCCCAAGCATCTTGTACCGTATGCCCTCGAATAAGCGCCCATCCCCAGATTAAGCAATCTCCCCTTGGGGAAAGTTGCCCATCTCTTCCTTCCATATTTTCTTGCTTCCATATTTTCTTGCTTCTATATTTTCTTGCTTCCATATTTTCTAGCTTCCATATTTTCTTGCTTGCATATTTTCTTGCTTCCGTATTTACTTGCTTCTATATTTTCTTGCTTCCATATTTTCTTGCTTCTATATTTCTTTGCTTCTATATTTTCTTGCTTCTGTATTTTTCTTGCTTCCGTATTTTCTTGCTCCTATATTTTCTTGCTTCCATATTCTCTTGCTTCCACGTTTTCTTGCTTCCATATTTTCTGGCTTCTTTATTTTCTTGCTTCCATATTTTCTTGCTTCAATATTTTCTTGCCTCCATATTTTCTTGGTTCTATATTTTCTTGCTTCTTTAATTTCTTGCTTCAGTATTTTCTTGCTTCCATATTTTCTTGCTTCCGTATTTTCTTGCTTCAATATTTTCTTGCTTCCATGTTTTCTTGCTTCTATATTTTCTTGCTTTTATATTAGACATAAGCTCCTTAATAAAATCTATATCAATACTATATCAGAGAATTTCAAAAATATAGACAACTTATTTTAAACGTTTCAATCTATGATCTTCATCAGTAACTGTTCTTACAATGATTTGGGGCCTACTTAAATACCTATATTACAATGGGGTAACAACACAATAGCAACCTATCATGGGAACCTGCCTAATACAATTTGATGAATAAGACTAAATTATGGGGAGGGCCGTGGAGAAAAAGACAATAGAAAGGGAAAGACGAAGAGGAGAGGCTCAATTAGCGCGAAAGTTGAGAGTGTCATGCTGCAGAGAAAAAGACAATAGAAGTGAAAGACAAAGAGGAGAGGAGTGATTGGCTCAAAGTTGAAAGTTATTTGCCGTCTGTCCCAAGAGAAACAAAGGAAGGAAAGAACAAAAAAAAACAAAAAAACAGGATCCAGTATAGAGGAAATAAAAATAAAACCATAAAATCCCGCACAGGTCCCTCCACACATAAATATAAGGAAAACAATAACAAATTACAAACAGAAAAACCCTAGAAATAGTAAAAACATAGGAGTAACAGGTCTAGGAGTCCACAAGTCTAACATTAAGTCCCCTAGGTGCAAAAGAATTCAACTTTAACTGCCAAAATCCCTCCCTAACCTTAGAGTCCCCACATAACCTATCAATGATTTGCAAACTAATATCCTCCTGAAAACCGTGATGACCTGCCTCTTGAAAATGCCTGAAAAAATCTACTTGTGGAACCAGTTCTCCTCTCTCGAACCTCCTAGCACACGACTTATAATTATTAAACCTATTACGGAATGGAGTAAATGTACTGCCTACATACTGTACACCACAGACCTTGCAACCCAACAAATAAACTACACCCGATGAATCACAATCAAATCTAGAACTTATCCTTTACTCACTACTACTAACATGACCCACAAACTTATCTCCTTCTTTCATAAACTGACAAATCTGACAATGAGCCTTACCACAGCGATAAAAACCCTTAACAAAGTCCTCCTGTCGCACAGCTGCAAGCCTAGCCCTAACCAGCAAGTCCTTGAGGTTTTTGGCATGTCTAAAAGAAACAAGTGGTTTGTTTGAAAGACCCTCTTGTGCTCTTCAGACATCTCCAACATTGGCTGAAGCCTACTTGTGACATTATGGATCTTATTAAGAGCTTGATGATAACTAACTACAAGTGGGATACGGTCCCCCCGGCCCTGATTAGAGAGGAATTTTGGCAGTTTAAGTTGGATACTTTTGCACCTAGGGGGCTTAATGTTAGACTTGTGGACTCCTAGACCTGTTACTCCTATGTTTTTACTATTTCTAGCGTTTTTCTGTCTCTAATTTGTTATTGTTTTCCTTATATTTATGTGTGGAGAGACCTGTGCGGGCTTTTATGGTTTTATTTTTATTTTCTCTATACTGGATCCTGTTTTTTTGTTCTTTCGTTCGTTTGTTTCTCTTGGGACAGACGGCAAATCACTCTCAACTTTCGCGCTAATTAATCCTCTCCTCTTTGTCTTTCACTTCCATTGTCCTTTTCTCTGCAGCATAACACTCTCAACTTTGGCGCTAATTAAGCCTCTTCTCTTTGTCTTTCCCTTTCTATTGTCTTTTTCTCCACAGCCCTTCCCATATTTTTGTCTTATTCATTTTATTGTATTAGGCAGGTTCCCATGATAGGTTGCAATTGCGTTGTAACCCCATTGTAATATAGGTATTAAGTAGGCCCAAAATTATTGTAAGAACAGTTATTGATGAAGATCATAGATGAAAAAGTTTAAAAAAAAGTTGTCTATATTTTTGAAATTCTCTTTTCTTTCTTGCTTTTATATTTTCTTGCTTCTGTATTTTCTTGCTTCCGTATTTTCTTGCTTCTATATTTTCTTGCTTCCATATTTTCTTGCTTCCATAATCTCTGGCTTCTTTATTTTCTTGCTTCCATATTTTCTTGCTTCTATATTTTCTGGCTTCCATATTTTCTTGCTTCCATATTTTCTTGCTTCCTTGTTGGGGAGATCAACTTGAGCAGCCATTGTGTTAAACAATAGATAAACGGGTAAGTCCAAGCCAATGAAATGTTTACAAACATGCGCATAACAGCACATGTTCAAAAGAAGAATCAACACTAGCGCAAATATTTCACCCGACTTGACATGGTGAGTTCTAGGCCATGCTTGTAATTTGGGTTGCTGAAGGTAGGATATAGGCTTATATTTTTGTTGGTTTGTTGAATTTTGGTTTGTTAAGGTAAGGGGCGTTGGCCTAGTTTGCCAGGAAACGACACACAGAGGATTTTGTTGCTGTAGAGGGCCTGTAAGCTCATAGCCTACTTGCCATCTTGTCTAATGTGAGTGACCAACTCACCCTGTACCTAGATAGATAAGGATAACTTAACAGTAGGCTTTTCTGGTTGTCTTTTGGTTTTTTTGTTTGAAAGGACTCATCATGTCAGGTCTCCAGGTGCAGGACTACTTTACTCTGTACAGCAAAATTGCAAGGCAATGGATGTAAATTCACCAATGCCTTTGTCAATGAAAATGTGAATCCCCATTCTTCCACAGTACCATAATATAGTAATAAGACAAGTACACATGTTAACTCAGTAGCAGATGTGGATAAACTTGTGTCATCAAATATTCAGACTAGTCCTGTCCTGGAATTTTCTTCTGCTTCTTCTTTTCCCAGCCCAACTCAACAGGTTATAAAGAAAAAGAGTAAGGTATCTACTCCAATTTCAGAAAAACCAGGTAACATTACTTTTTCACCTGGTGTTTCATGATGAACCCGAAGGAAAGTTTCACAATAGTTTAAATTTCACATGACCCCTCTATGCTTTCAATTTGCACCCAACATTGGAAGGAATTGCATCAATATAATTATAGCTTGCAAAAATCTTTAGGCTTAAAACAATAATGAGGAATGTGAAAAATTCATGGGTTTGATAAACTTTGCAACAACTAATCAAATCCTCCAGTCTAGAGAACCTCTAAATGACTGGCTATTTCTACATTGAATTATCTTGATTATGCTTCTCTTCTGTCGCTTGGTTCTCTTGCTTCTCTTCTCTTCTTCTCTTCTGCAGCTTTTCCCAAGAAATTGTTGATCATTATCTTGAAAATGACATTGTTTGCAAGAGACTTGCAGAATGACTTATTTGTTGACAGAACCTTTAATAGACCCATTTCAATTGCTTCAAAAAATAAGATGAAAGAGTACAAACTTATTTAACCATTGCATGAGATATTGTCCTATGAAATATGACTAAAATGTAGTAAGGACTTAATGACAGTTTTTAATTGGTCTGGCTTTTCATTATACGATGCTAAAGATTTAAAAAACAGTCAAATCTCAAGGACCTTGTGGAATAATTCTGGGATTTAGGCAACTTTGCAAAACACCCTTACCAATGTTCATTTGTTAGAATTTGACAACTTGGAAATAATGTTTAAGTCCACTTTTATACACAATGTAGAAAGGTTAACACATTTTCTAGCATGTCAACTATAGTATGGTGGCCCATCAGTGTCATTGTGTTTTCATTGTTCTTTTCCACTTGTGATCCAAAATCACACTCGTTTCCACTTTTTAAGCTGGAATTTAATTCTGTTTTCATTTTCAATTTGAAATTAATCTTGAAATTGATTTCAAATCAGTATTGATAATGGCTTTGTTATCATCTTTTATTTGGGTTTGATTTGTAACTTAAATTAAATTGGATTTGCAATCAACTTTGGTTTGCAATTCATTTTTTCCGGGTGGCCCATTGGTGTCAATCTCAAAACAAAAGAGGCTTGCCTAATTTTTTAGAAATTTCCCTCGCAGCTATCTACACAAAGTCGCCATTACCTTCATGATCTCATCTCACCTTTGTTAAATTATAATGACAGTTTGCTTGGAATCTGGAGTGAATCCATGGTATGAAGATCAGAATATGAAAGAAGACCTTAAAAGATATGTGCAGCAGAACTTAAAACGCAACGAAATACTAAATTTTATGAAAAGAGACTATGCAATGCATGCCTGGAGTATGTCGACCTTGGCCAGGCGTTTGAAGTATTTTGATGTTCATTACATCGATTCGAATGTTGATTTATAGAGGGTCCTGGAAAGTTGCTAGGATATTGTGCTATGAACCAAAGCTAAGAACTGAATATGGTATATGTGTATGGAGTCAGGTGCTAGACAAAATAGGAGAAAACGTGTTGTGGAGGCCAATGTCGTTTCGTCGAGGCAAGAAACGTTTCGTGGAGGCGAGTTTTTCATTTCGTCGAGGGAAACTTCATGTCATGGAGGGGAATTTTTCATGTCGTAGAGGGGAATTTTTCATGTTGTCGAGGCAGTTTTCATGTCGTTGGGGTATTTATCATGTCGTCGAGTAGCTCTTCAATTCGTTGTGGCGACTTGTTGAATTGGTCGCTGAATTTGAGGCATGTTCTGTTTCGTCGAGGGGAACTACACTTCGTCGAGTCGATATACACTTCGTTGAGGTGGGCGAATTTGCCGGGGGTACTATGATCATGTATCAAGGCAAGAGGCGGGGCATTTGAACAAGAGAGGAGGAGTGCCAGACAGAGTGAAACTAAAGAAACAATGATGATAGGTATTGAACGAAAACGTCTTTCAAAGATGAAATGAAATGAAATTCAATTTGATTTGCCATCAGTTGTATGTACCTTTGGGCACTAACAGATGAAGCAGTGACAATATGTAGTTAATTTGTATTAGCTTTTACATTTACAGTTAATGTATTGGTGTTAAACTTTAAATAATGAAGAAAGAAATGTCTTGCAATCCCAGCTTTATTTTTATCGTATTAATATTAATTTGCAAGTTTCGTAATGCGTATTATTTCGGAAAAATTATTTCTACTGACGTTAAGAGGCTGCTGCGTGCTATATATATGTAATGTAATCCTAGAAGGTAAAATTGAAATTTTGATCTAATAAGATTTCGTTTATATGGACTGTTACTTCCGTGCTGCTTGCTGCAAAATTTGGCGCGAATTTGTTCATGTTCATGTGAAAGGGGGTACCCCTACACAATATCAAAATAATACGACCAATTGTCGCTGTATTGCAGAAAGTTTGACTTTTTGAGGTGTTTGGAAATTGCAGGAGAAATCTGAAAATGCTTCATAGGAGTCAAATGATTTTTTTCATTTTAGACGTTTTTTCTAACTTTTTCTAACCCGACCCCCCCGGACCCCCATTCTTTGTAAGGTATTTGTGTGCATGTTGCGTTAAAAGGGCGTGTTATTGAGACACAGCAACTATCGAGATGGCGAGTAATAATTCTAATCGTGACAATGCGAATACGAATAGTACAAATAATGATCTTGCTCAACTGCTGAATACAGCCATCAGGAGAATCGAAAGGCTAGAAGAGAACAGCGCCACTGGCAGTGCCAGTGGCAGTGCCAGCATTCAGACACCTTTGACTCGACGACCTTTCACTCCTCCAATGCGAGGGGGTGCAAGGCCAAACCCACTGGTACTTCAAGCGTCAGGCCGCAGAATCGTTTCCTCGCCGCCTGCTTCTGCCTCTAGCTCGTTCACATCCACCAACTATGCTAGTCAGTCTGCAACTTCAGAAGCAATCAGCAATGATTTCAGGTAAGTGCTCTACCCAAGTCTGTTCACTGTACTGTACTGACTCAGTCTTATACACTTTTTTTATTAAGCAACTGGTCAATAAGCAACTAAGGGCTAAGATTTGCTCAAATTTTTGGTTAAAATCCCTATTCAACAGCATGAAAGGGGCCAGAGAAAGAGTTTTGAGGGGGTACCCCGTCATTCTGTGAGGGCTGAAAGACCAGATACGTTAAGCAACTTCGAGGGCTGGACCGGTAGTCAAGTTCCTTACTAAAAAAAGAGCGTATCCTAAGAAGGAATGTCGATTTAGCAGCTACATAGCTACATAACTGTTAGCCTAAACCAAAAGCTTTACTCTTCAAAAAGGCATACGAGATTTCTATTAAAACAAAAGGATTACGAATGGATACAACAAAAACAATATGAGTTCCAGCCAAGATATACAAGATTTCCAAGGATAGAGTTTTTCCTCGATTACTAGAGTCGACATGTGTTTTTGGCGGAATAGACAGACTTTTTATTTGTAACTCAGGCAAGTATTTTGACATCCCTCCCAACCTCGCGATTCTTACACAAATTGATCTGGAGCTGTTTAATCTGCATATAATTTCAAAAGATAGATCGCTTATCAAGTTAGACTGTATTGGATGTTACTAGACAATAAATATTTTAAAAACAAGTCTGAAAAATAATTCAATAATTACAAGTATTATTCTCTATTTTTTCTACATTGGAAACGCAAATTAATGATTACCATAATACAAAAATGACTAAATTATTTGCCTTTATAAGCTATTTGCAAAATTCGCAAAGACATTGGGAAAGCAAATCGAAACCAAAAAGCCCATTGAAAGCGTGACCTGCTAAAAATTTGCAATGGTAGTTTCATAGATTTGTTGCTGTGCTGTTTCTTTATTTATTTTAGTGTCGATAAGTTTTACAGTGTGCCTACGAATTATTGCAAGAGTCAAAGATTTGCTAGAAAACAGCGCTACAGTTGAATTTTAATATAAAGATATTTGTAGTTGCTTTACAGTTAGATACTGTAGCCTAAGTTATTTCAGGAAAAGCAGAGAAACAGGTTAGGTAGCAACATATCACTTAAGTAGTCATAGTTTGTGAGTATGTAACTATTGTTTATTTGAGATATTAGAGATTACCCATTTGGGCTTAATGAACGCCTATCTTACAGCCCTCAGCAAAGCATTTTTGAAAGGTAATCCCTCCGCAGAAATTTAGAATTAAGGTAGAACAGCAACTGGCAATAAATGAGAAGATTTGAAAAATATTAACAATATGAAGTAATCAGCAAGTGGACTAACCAACCACTTGTTGAGAAATAAATTAATGTAAAAAAAACGTTCTGCAAGGTCCCCTCCGCACGATCTTGAAACATTATCTACTATTCATGTAAAAGAATCCCTGATCCAAGATGCGCTACATTTATAGCCACTTTAGTCTATAGCTCCAGAAATGCAAAAACCTCCCAATCCGAACTTTTAATCTGTTCTTTGCTCTGTCTCTGGTATCTAACATTTTTTTCTTCACACAATAGGCGAGCATTTCCAAGTATTGGAGGCGGTGGTGCCAGAAACATTTTGCCCCCAAAGAAGAAACAAAAGAAGGAAACTAACTTCGTATTTATCAAGCCGAAAGACACTTGGACGCATGATTTCTGCCTCCTTGCTGAAAGAAAGGAAACAAAAACGCCGTCGCTGCAAAAGCTTCAAACCTTGAAAGAAGCAGGGTTGGGAAAACGAAAAGTGTCATTTGATGACAAAAGATCCAGTCATGGCAAATTGAGACAAGTTTTGGAAACGATCTATCCAAAACTGAAATCCCAATGCGGTGCCTTTGAGCTACTGCGGGCCAAAAGAGGCGGAACCAAATGCAATCTGTCCCTAATTCACATGTCTTCCAATGGTTATACTATTCCCTATTTAAAGGAACAAGTCAATACAACCACAACCATATACATACGTCCCATGCAAAGTGACCTGTCTCTGTCGCGTGTCATCACAAAGACAGATGATTCAATTCAGTCGAAGTGTACTCGTTGTTCCAGAAACATACCTCTAGCCACAATGAAAAGTCATCTTGAAGAATGCACCAGCGTGGCAACATCGACATGGATATCTGCCAACAATCTTGATGACGATTTTGACGAGGAAGACTTCTGCGACGATGAACAGCCTCCTAAAGATTTTTCTTTTGGGTCTCCGTCTGGTCCATCTACTAGTACACACTCACAAAACGAGAGTCTTAAGAATGAATTGTCTCTGCTTTTTCCAAATCACAAGGAAGAGCAAATAGACCGAGCATTAGTGGCAGCAGCATCTCTAGAGGAAGCTGCTAATACTTTGATGGATAAGTCATTGGAGACAGAAATCTCGTTTTCTCAATCCGCAGATTTCAATCCTATTAATCTGAGTAACATAGCATCAGGGCACAGCCACAGTCAAGTCAAACCCAAAATCCTGAGGGAATTGTTGTCAGACTTCCGTCTGTTGAATGGTCAGATTGGCATAGAAGAAGTAAAAGTAGACAGAGATTCATTCTGGGTCGAGGTTCTCAAATTCTATAAAAGGAAAATGAAGGATCCACTGTTCGTTGGGAAAGCCTTTGAAGTTAGTTTCCAGCAAGAAGATGGGCTAGATGGTGGTGCCATGAAGGTTGAATTTTTCAATATGTTGTGGGAGCAGGTAACAAAGCGCTTGTTTGAAGGGCCAGTAAATAGGCTAGTGCCCATAAAGGACACTTCAAAGGTTTTTCTTTTTCGTCTAGTTGGGGTCATGGTGGTTCATACTGTCATGCAGAATGGACCTTTAAGCAAAATTGCAAAGCTGGCCACACCAGTCGCAGCAGCTATCATTGGAGAGGACAAAGAGGATATATGCAAACACTTGTGTAAGCATAACATTCCTTTGAATGCTGCTACCGAGAATATCCATTTCCTCATAGAAGAGCTGGATATCGCAAGAGAGGATGAAGATATAGAGGCGGTGTTCAAATCTGCTGAACCCAGTGATTCGTACTGGCAGTTGGTGAACAATTCACACTGGCCGACGATGGAGCCGATTAAGAAGTATAACAAGCATGAATTCATCCAGAAGATGATTTACAACGAAATAATCCGTACACGAATCGAATTAATAAAAGAAATCAAGGCTGGTCTGAACACTCTTGATTTTTATTCATATATGAAAAAAGAGAAAGCATTCAAAGATCTTTTCATGCAAGCAAATAGCAAGTTCGGGCCTGATGAATTCCAAGCACTAATTGATAAAGTTGACCCGAAAAGCTTTGTGGAAAAGCAGAGCTATGAATGGTTTGTTGCCTTCGTAGAGGAAGGGAATCTGCCAGTAGCCAAAGATGACGAAGAGTCAAGGGTGAGTGCATTATTGGAGTTCTGCACTGGCTGGCAAGCTCCTGAGATTGCTACGAGCACAAAAATCAAGCTTGAGTTTTTACCCGACGATGATTTGTGCTCACTTCCAACTACATCGGCTTGCCTATCTATTCTAAGAATACCTACCGTCCACTCCTGCAAAAGAAAATTTGATGAGGCAATGTTGGCTGCACTCAAGCATGCCCGCAGAGGTTTTCCGAACCCGTGAGCCTTTCGTGACACTATTGGTATTAATTAATGTTACCTTATCGCTGCTTCGTCATTTTATTGCTGCTATAACTTGATATTATTGTATTTCCATTCTTAAATTTGATTAATTGCTATCTTTGCAACGCTGTACAATGTAGCAAAAGGTGTGTATCAAGTGTGTCCCAGGGGGTCGTGGGGGCTCTGTAATTGACAAGACAGGTACCGTATTTCCTCTAATAAGCTTATTTTCTTCACCATTTTTAGGATTTTATGATAAAGAACAAAGAATTTAGTTATAGAATAGTAAAGAATTTTCAGGACTAAGACCACAGAAAGTATAAACCATTTCGAGACAGCAAAATGGATTCTACTTGTATGTTCTACTAAAGTTCAACGTTAAGATTACGTTTGCAAATTGAAGCATATTTATTCTCTGCGATCTATTATGTTCAAAACGTATATAGCTTAAAATACACGAAAATAATAAGCATCAAAATTCATATGGTGCTGTTTATGATGGAGTTCATTGTTTCTCTTACTTAAAGGTAAATTTCAACTCCATAAGAGGTTGACTCGCGTAACGGGTTGATTTCATTCAGCAGATCAAGGTTTCCAATTGTTGCCCGCAAAGAGGGACTTATTTCGGGTATATAGACCCCATTTGTGCAGTTTTCAGGACTGTCTAACTCACCAGAAGGCAGAGGTCCATCCCAGTCGATTCCTAAGCTCTCTACGTCGGTTGCTGGTGACAAGTCGTCTTGAATTGGTTGATAGTTTTGCTGGCCAGGTATCCACAGCTGCAATGGTGTGAAATTGTTTTCTGTTCGGACAGGATGGTTGTGATAACCGTCCAGGAAAATGGAAAGTTGTCTGTTGATTCTAGGACAATAAACGTACTCTAGACTAAATAGATCAACTTCGTCCGCTGCATCTAAATATCCTTGATCTTCCATGTGGTGGAAGAGATAGTAGAAGAGAAACAGACAGCCACTAAAGAGGTCACGCCAAAATCGCTCGATTCTCTGGTTGTGGCAGCTCTTGCCGGCGATAAAGCTTCCTCTGGAAGGCCCACGGAGTGGATGGCTGAACATGTAATAAGCCACATCTACGTTTTCGACCCCCTGATCTCCGCGCACCCTTGAAGGAAGGCCAAAATTATTTACAGCTTCTTCAAACAGCTCAAATACTGTCGCAGCTTTGTTGTTTGTGGAGCACCTCAAAAATACAACTCGACGAGAAAAACCATCGATTCCGCCATGAACCACGAAGCGCCATCTGATCAGTTTATGATTACGATCTATATGCCAAAGTGATAATGTGCCTGGAACGGAATACTTTCTACGTTGTATAGTTGTAAGCTGAGTTCTCCGTAGTAGTAACCCAGCAGGATCTACACGCCACATCGAGTCGCGAACTCTTGCCCATTGAATTTTGAGACCCTTAGATAACAGGAACCCCTTCATCCTACGGATTCCACAATTAGGAAATTCATTAAAGATGTCCTTCGTAACTTTATCAAGATCATCTTCTGATATCTCGGCATGCTATTCAATATCTTCTTCTAACCCAAAAGTTGCTATTCTTCTCGAAATAGTTTTTACGCTAACTGAAAAAAACTCTGCGATCTTGGTCTTTGAAAAACCATATCTAAGGTGTAACTTTAATGTCTCTCGTGGTATGTCTATTTTAGTTCTTCCACGCTTCTTGGTCTGATACACTACATTTGCATGTTCTTCCATCGCATTTTCAAGGATTCCGTAAGCACGGATGATTAAATCGATCGTTTCATTATCAACTACAGCAGGCACCATGCTTTGACACTGAATCGCTATAACAGCAACATTTTCAAGCCTGTATAAAACATAATCCAAAATAGAGGCTTCGACGTTGGAAAGTTCTCAAGATCTCTTAAAATCCGGCCTAAATTGCCTACAAGATATCTGCGCAGGTTGTATTCTGCGGGCAAAGATGGTACAGCCATGATGTTGTACACGTTGTTTCAGAATGTCAGTCAGTGTCTTGCATGATAACCAACTGGGATGTACTATTATTGCGTAATTTAATATTATTGCGTTCCACACCAGGAGAAAAGGGCAAACAAAGCGCACTTTCAAAGAATCATTTATGCTGTGGTGGCTGTGGATTGACATCCCCATTGATTTTTACATGAAAATGCTCCGCCCTATTTATTGCAACAATTTCCGAGAATTTGGATTACAGTACCTTTCAACTTTCAACATAGCAAAATAGAAAAAATGGCATACTTTTGCAAAAACGACCTTTTAACCAAATGCTCCACAAGATTCAATTTGATTTACAAATTGATTTAGAGTAATAAAAAACAAATCGATAAAGAATAAATTATCCATTACAAATAAAAAAAACAAAATGAAATTTTCGACAGGACAAGGCAGTTCCTATAAATCATATCCTTTCTGGATACACTCACGTATTGAAAAATTCTACGTCAATAATTATAGATATCAGAAATATACCAAGCTTACATTTTGGGAACTCGGTCAATTTATAATACTACTAGAAGCTTTTATTTTATTTTTCTTGATACCTGAAACAAGACATTGGCATTAAATTTAAGACAAAAGCTCATACAATAAGGTGAGGACAAAAGCACATCATGGAATTGGTTTCATAATTGTCATTCAATATCAATCAGTCAATACCTATCATCATTGTTTCTTTTGTTTCACTCTGTCTGGCACTCCTCCTCTCTTGTTCAAATGCCCCGCCTCTTGCCTTGATACATGATCATAGTACCCCCGGCAAATTCGCCCACCTCGACGAAGTGCATATCGACTCGACGAAGTGTAGTTCCCCTCGAGGAAACAGAACATGCCTCAAATTCAGCGACCAATTCAACAAGTCGCCACAACGAATTGAAGAGCTACTCGACGACATGATAAATACCCCAACGACATGAAAACTGCCTCGACAACATGAAAAATTCCCCTCTACGACATGAAAAATTCCCCTCCACGACATGAAGTTTCCCTCGACGAAATGAAAAACTCGCCTCCACGAAACGTTTCTTGCCTCGACGAAACGACATTTGCCTCCACGACACGTTTTCTCCCATTTTGTCTAGCACCTGACTCCATATATGTGTTCCATGAAGGCTTGTTTGTGATGTCATGTTTACTGCTGATCCACAAGGAATGGAAGCCAGAAGTGTAAAAAAGAAGAGAAATAAACCCAAACAACCATTCATGTCAAATGGACCTAATTGGACCCTTTCACTTGATGGTCATGATAAACTGATGGGTTTTCAGAACTGTACTTTTCCAAGAATATATGGTTGTCTTGACACCTTTTCAAGGAAGATTCTCTTTTTAAAAGTTTGGAATGGAAATTCTGACCCCAAAATAATTGGTAATACTTATCTACAGTATCTTGTAGAAAGCAAAATATTACCTTGCTCTTTAAGATTGGATAGAGGGACTGAAACTGTTATAATGGGAAGCATTCAATGCTTTTTACGACAACATCAGAGGGATCTTACTGACCCAACTGATGCCATCATCTATGGCCCCTCTACCTCTAATAAAATAGAAAGATTCAATTGTCAGAAGCAGATCTTGTTGAAGTTGCTGAATTTTCAGGTCTTGGTTCCTCATTACAATATCTTACTGTGGAAAATCAACTTGAGCTATGTCAAATTCTTCCAAAACCAGAAAAAGTCGGCTGTAAAGATTTAATTGCTGCTTGTAAGTTCCTTAAAAATTCAGAAGTCACTCTGTAGAAAGTTTCAAAAATTTTATGAGAAGACAATACATTTTATAAACATATATTTGGACATTTTAATCTGCAATTATATATAGATTTATTTACGATATTTTGTCTTACTGTGATTTTTCAAATAGAACAAAAAGTATAAAAACAATGAGTGAAACTTGTTGTCGCCCAGTATTAAATAGGATAATATAAATGTAATTGTCTATTTAAACACGTAACAAAACATCACATTATGATTCTTCAACAAAACATGGAAAAAATTACAGCAATCAAAAGTTGTTTCTTGCTATTTTTGAGCTATGCCTCTAAATACCATCCAAAAGTTCTTTTGGCAAACTTTCCTTTTCGTACTGGGGTAGTGCAAGCATCTTACTATATTTATTGCATATGTGCTCAACAAAAAATTGGTCAATTGCATTACATGACAGGTTTCCTGCACAAAAATTCAATTCTCCATCCTCCAATAACCTTGTGCTTGCAATTTCTGGGTCACAAAGGGTGTGTGCAACCCATTGCAGATCAAACACCATCATTTGCATATTTGTATGCACATATGAAAAGTGGGCAAAGCATGATGCTTTCTCTATTACTTCTTCAGATTGTGAAGATGCTTTGAAATGAGTCCATTGTTATTAATATATTTTTCAAACATTCCTGGAATATATTCCTCAACAGTAACAGGATCATTGCCAATTGAAGAATAATATACTTTATTGTAGGAGAATGATTTACAAAAAGATGATGGCACTTTCCTTTCAAAGCTCTGTGCAATACTTCTTGCTACTGAATGCATTTGCACTTGCTTTCTTGTATGCTGATCAGCTGACATATTTAATTGAGAAAGCAGTGGTTCCATGTGCTTTTCTTGTATTCTTTTATGACCCATTTATTTGAGTTGGATACATCTGTGGCCAGGAAGGCATTCCTGAAACCTCCTTCAGCAAAAGAGTTATCTTCTTTAGAAAGTTCCACTTTCGCTGATCTGTCCCACCTTTTAGCAGCTACCATGTAGCTTTCTAGCTCAATTGAAATTTTGGTTACATCAGGTGGCTTGACCAATTTACCAGCTTGAAGAAGAGCAGCAACTGAAACAGACTTTGGAAAAGCTGTTGCTGGGACAGGCGGTAGCAAATTAAGGTTGGTTGTTGAAGGCCCTGCATTCCCATACGAGTTACTGTTGCTGTGAACCCTACCACCTTCACTTCCCAACTCTGGTGATGGTATTTTGAACTTTCCACCCAAGCTTGCCCTAGATGGATTTCCAATTGATGAGACATCCATTGTGAATCGGACATAATAAAACTTTTTCCCGGATATCTGCTCTGTGAGAAAGCACGAGGGCCCACTGTTGCTGAGCAAAATGTTGCAAGATCCTTGTGGCATGTCGTAAAACCTTTTGCACGCATCTCTGATGTTCTCAATGTTAATTTCGTCATAGTCAGTAAAATCGACAAAGTCCCGTGTGTCAAGAGGCTCATACTTTTTAGATCTGTTTGGAGCTGAGTTCATTCCTTGTACCATAATGCTGCTGGGACATTTGCCCTTTGCCTTTGTAGTGCTATTTTTACTTCTCTTTCCTCCAACCATTTTCTGAAATTCTTGCCACGTTCGCTTCCTGTTTGCAACCATGTTGGAAATTAGAAATTTCTGAAAAATTTTCCCGCCAAAGTTGTTTGAAAATGAGGCAAGCCTCTTTGTTTTGAGATTGACACCAATGGGCCACCCGGAAAAAATGAATTGCAAACCAAAGTTGATTGCAAATCCAATTTAATTTAAGTTGCAAATCAAACCCAAATAAAAGATGACAACAAAGTCATTATCAATACTGATTTGAAATCGATTTCAAGATTAATTTCAAATTGAAAATGAAAACAGAATCAAATTCCAGCTTTAAAAGTGGAAACGAGTTTGATTTTTGGATCAAAAGTGGAAAAGAACAATGAAAACACAATGGCACCGATGGGCCACCATACTTTAGTATGTGGAGGGCTTTAATGTTGTTTTAGACTTAGGTAAGAAACCATCATGTCATAGCATAAAACAGTCTGAATTTGATTATAAGAGCTGTGAAGAAATTTTTGAAGGTTTGGGTCAGGAGACAGTAGTGAGAAGGATAATAGAAATATCCAGCCACCCAATTTGGACATATAGACAATAGACATACACAGAAAAGAAAGCAAGGCTACTTAGAAATAGCACTTGGTCTCTTAATCATTTCAAATCAACAAAATCAAATCCAAAACATTTCTATAAGCCAACTCTTTTTAGGACTACATGGTGTATCCAAGTTCAAACGCTATCTTCTTGGCTTCATAGTTTATCAAAGTTCAAACGCTATCTTTTGGCATCATCCGATGTATACCGTACGTTCTATTCACGTTCAGATTTCATCTGATTTTACCAGGATTCATTTACCATCAAAACAGCAAGTCTCTGACTCTCATCATTCTAGATGCTTGGGATGAAACATTCTCCCGGACTTACTCAAGTTCATCTCCCCAACAATTCCGTAAATTCTTGCTTCTATAATTTCTTGCTTCCATATTTTCTTGCTTCTATATTTTCTTGCTTCTATATTTTCATACTTCCATATTTTCTTGCTTCCATATTTTCTGGCTTCTTTATTTTGTTGCTTCCATATTTTCTTGCTTCAATATTTTCTCACTTCCATGTTTTCTTGCTTCTATATTTTCTTGCTTCCATATTTTCTTGCTTCCATGTTTTCGTGCTTCCATATTTTCTTGCTTCCTTATTTCCTGCTTCCATATTTTCTTGCTTCCATATTTTCTTGCTTCCGTATTTTCTTGCCTCCATATTTTCTTGCTTATATATTTGCTCCTCTTTGAGACAGATTTGACATAAGCGCTCAGGTGCTTAATTGAGTAAGTACAGTACCTCTCCAGCAAAGCAAAATATCTGTAGTAAGGTTACAGAATTGCAGTCACTGGCGCAAATTGGATTTTCAAATGTGACTATGTGTTCATCATTTATCAGGCTAGAGTAAGACGAGGCTCAAGTTGTTGCTTGTTTTGTCCCTGTGTGTCTAATAAAGATTGCAAACCATGCAAAAGTTCCTGTGTTGAAATTTTTAGTAATCTTGTTTGTGTAAAATTAAACAATAGTCCACCTCAGAGTTTCTACTCAGATGATGATGGCGATCGTAACAAACAAGTAGATAAATTAACGCTAATATTTTTAACACTTAATACTTACTTCAACTTTATTATTTAAATTTGATGTTTCCAAGTTGTGATTAAGTTTTCTACTCATATTTTGTATTTTTAATTATCAAGGAACATATACGTGTAGCTACTAATAGTTTGCTAGAGTTGAACCTGTTTGTTAACTACTAGTTTTGCTGTTAACTAATTATATTTAGCAGCAATGCCTGTTATAGCAATTAATAATCAAAAGTATCATCATCAAAACTTGACGATTAGAGGCTGGACCATTAATGGTGAAACAAGTTTTAAAGTTCCTTATTCTTTCTCCTGTTTTATGTAATAATTTACGTATTTAAATCCTCCTCCAAGAGATAACAATGATGAAGATGATGTATTTAAAATTCGTACTTTGCTGTTTATTTCTTTTTATGAAAATGAATGAGCTTAAATGGAGAATAAATTGATACTACAATAGCAGGAGAATCTTTTTAATCATGGAAAATTCAGAGCCCCAACAGAATCAGGGGTCTGTGGCGCTCCAACGTAATACCAATTTTTTATAAGAAGCTGCTCAATAAGCAAATAGGGCTCAGATAACCTTAACATTAAGAAAATTGAGGGCTCAATTGAATTTTTATAAAAAATGCGAATTTTTTCAGCCACTTGCCAAACATGCAAGATGAGTTGAATAGCTTAGGTGACGGTTTTACACAAAGTACATTAGCTATCCATGAATCAAAGGTTACCCATGCCTCGGCAGCTGCTGTGATTTGTCATGTCGCACCCGCACCAAGAAGAATGCAGCTGCAAAAAATCATTTCAAAAAACATTTCAGCTTTTTTAAGGCCACTGCCCGGATGGCGAGGCCAGCAATGGCCTTTAACAGGGCTAAGCATGGTGGGGGGGCAGGTTACTTTGGGAAGACAACCAAAACAAATCATTTTTTGACTTTCACCAGAGGCTCTTTTTGGCCTCCCTATCTTGTTATTACTGGATATCATCGCTTGCTTGCCTATAGCCAGACAGGACAGAAATATATGTATTTTCTTAGCTGAACAACAAATTCTAAGTTTCTCCTAACTAACAGTGTAACAGTTTCTCCTAACTAACTAACTAACTAACAAACAATCTCTCTTACTATCCAATTCACTAACATACTAACTTACTTACTAACTAACTAACTAACTAACAAACTAACTATCTAACCAACTAAGCAACTAACTAACCATTACTCTATCTTACTAAGTAACTATTATACAAGGTATGCTTGCAACCTAACTAACTAACAAGCAAATAAACTCGCTAACTATCTCATTTACTAACAAAACAGCTAACGAACTAAGTAACTAACTAATCAATTAACAACCACACTAACTATCTCATTTGCTAAGAAAATAAATAATTAACTAACTAACCAACTAAATATCTTACTAACCAGCTAACTAACCAACTAACTAACTAACTCTGTATATTACTAACTAACTCAAAAACAAGCTATGGTTGCAATCTGACTAACAAGCGTACTGACAAACTAACTAACTAACAAGCAAACTCCCTAACTATCTAATTTACTAACAAACTAACTAACTAACTAACTAACTAAGTAACTAACCAACTTACTGTTGTGAACTAAGCTCAACATGTTCTTTGGCTCACTGTGATGACACTTTGATCACATGTCTCCTATTGGCTTAGGTCATAGTACACTTCCCAGGGGGGCTCGGCCCAGATTTCTGTAAGCATGTGTTGCAAAAGATTGAACTTACTTCGAGCTTTGATAGTACAATAAAAATGAGGATGATGAATTAAAAGCATAATTCTCGCTCTCTCTCTCTCTTTCTCGTACTTGCCTGAAGCCCAAGACACAACATTTGGCACCCAACATGGGGCATTTAGGAAAGAAACTTGTTCTCTGTAAATTGGTTTTAACATGTCTCAAGAAGAAGACCTGCAAAGGCAAAAGCCTTACGTGGCGGGAACCGATCTGTGGTTACAAAACTCGTGAAAGAAGTTGGTGCCATTACTCAAGACAGCAACAGCTCAACAGCAGACGACAATGCACAACTCAATTCTATCGAAAAATCTCTGGAGGATAAGCTAAAATTGTTGAAATTGATCGACGAGAAGATTATCTCCAGTTGCCTTCTTCAAACGTTCTCAATGCAGTGATTTCTCCTCAAGGTGCTACTGCTGATGCTCGTGATGGAGTTTCTTCACCGACAGTTACTCCTCTTCATGATTCTGCTGATTCTCGTAGTGGGACTTTTTCACTGGCAAGGATGGTCGGTTTGAATGTTTCTGCTTCACCTCTTCGTCCACCAACAAGCCTCACCTTGCCCCATGGGGGCAGTTCTCAGTCACATACTCAGTCGTCATTTCAGCAAGGAAGAAGACTGCCCAAGATTACGTTGCAAAAGTTCTATGGCAACGTTATGAAATTTCACTCCCTTTGGCAAGCATTTGAGAGTGGTGTTCACAATAACCCTGCGGTCTCGAATGTAAATTAGCTAAATTACCTGTTTAGTCTTTTGGAAGGCAAGGCTCATCATGCAGTCGAAGGCTTAGATTTACGAGCTGAAAACTATGAAAATGCTGTTCAAATTCGTCAAAGCCAATTAGGGAAACGGCAGCAAATTGTAAATGCCCACATGCAAGCTCTTCTAAAACTCCAGAACAGCCCCAATGAAGGTACAGAGCAACTGAGGAAAATGTTCAACAATATAACCACTCACGTTTGTGGTTTAGAGTCTCTTGGAACACATCCTGAAAGTTATGGAAATCTGCTCATCCCCATATTTATATTAAAAATGCCAAAGGAGATAACGCTTCAAGTTGCTCGAAAAACAGCTGATGAACACTGGGATATCAATGAAATACCTGAGATAATTAGAAAGGAACTTGAAGCAATTGAAATTAGTGCCACCATTGCCACTACCAAGCGGATAGATAAACCTCAGCAAGTAAAATTGAATTCTGATACAACTTAGTCATTTGTTGCAAGTGGTGAAAATAAACCTTCCCAGATAACATGTTACTTTTGCAAAGGCCAGCATTATTCCTACAGATGCACGAAGATTAGAAATGTTAAAGAAAAAAAGGATTTGCTCTTGAAAGCTAAATGCTGCTTTAAATGTTTGGGAATGGGACATTTTCTGAAGAATTGTAAGAGCAATCGAAATTGCATTCACTGCAAAGGCAGACACAATCAATCTATTTGTACAAGGAAACATGAGCCCAAAGAGCAGGAATCAGTTGAAAAAAAAACATTTGAAAGTGAAAATAACATTGTCACAGCTACTGCCAAGAAGAATGGTTCAGTGATGTTACAGACTGCAACAGCCTATGTTTATGGTAACAGTAAGGAAGACAAGGCAGAAGTCAGAATTCTCTTTGATAATGGAAGCACTCAGTCATAAGTAACTGAAGAACTCAGAAGTAAGCTTGGGCTGCAGACCGAACAGGAAGATGAGACTCTGAATCTAAACACCTTTGGTTCAAGCAGACATCATGATAGAGTAAAGTTACACCTAGAATTGGATAATGAGGAAGATATTGCTTTATCAGCACTTACCCAAAGGGTAATTTGTTCTCCACTAAGCTTTTGTATAAGTCTGGCAGAATATCCTCACTTACACAGCCTTATGCTATCAGATTGCAGCGTCGCAGGCCTTGTTTTGGTCCAACGGCTATGCAGAGTAAATTGGGTTGGTTATTATCAGGGCCTATCTCTGATAAAACTGATAATAATGATGAATTATTTAATGTTGCTTCTCATCTTGTTATAGATAGCCATTCATGTAATACATACAGATCCTGATGCTGCACAATTGGAGTATGCAAAAACAGTGGACGATGCAAAGGAATTGAAAGATGCTCTTAAAACCTTCTGGAAACAAGAAGCAGGAGGACTGCATGATACCTCACTACATGAATGCAATAATGAAATTGACAAAGAGCTAGAAACAAAGCTCAATGTTCAGTTTGCTGGTTTCAGATACCAGGTTGGCCCTTCCTGGAAGGAAAATATCGCTTTTCCCTTGAATTCTGATCATGAAGTGTGCTTAGGGCGTTTGAGGTTAGGGCGTTAGGGCGGATGAACCAACTGTGAGACCTAGAAACAAAAATTTAGAATTCATCTGACTAAAAATTGCACCTAAACACGCAAAACCACTTCTGGTTTCTTGCTGGTATAGGCCCCCAACAACAGAGGATGTTGCATTTGAAAATCTAAGGAACACTCTAAAAAATCTTGATGAAGATGGCAACGAAACAATTCTCATCAGGGTTACAAATTGCGATTTCAAAAATAGTCAAAGCTCAAATACAGAAAAGCTGAAAGCAATCTACTCAGAATATCAGCTTGAGCAATTGATTAGAAGCTACACTAGAGTAGCTGTGACAACCAATGAAAATAGAGAGCAAAATGTTAGTAAAACGCTAATAGACCATTTCTCAACAACAAATCCAAATAACATACAGAAGGCAGACGTCCTTGAGCTAGGGATGGTTGACAACTATCTGGTGTATGGAATAAGAAAGATAAATGCCTGGCGAGACAAAAACAAGAAACAAAAAAGTTCTTGAAACTCGTGCCTTTGGCAATTATGACATGGCATTATTTCATTGTGACCTGCAGCAGATTGATTGGGAAACAATCTTTAGCCTATACCAAAATGACCCTGACAGTATGGCTACCATCTTTCAAGAGATCTTCGACTCGATTCTAGATATCCATGCTCCCCTGAAAAGAAAGAGGGTTGGGAACACATTTATTCCCTGGGTCACCCAAGAGATCAGAAACATAATGAAAAAGGGACCAAGCTAAGGAGTCGAAAGTATCCCCCGAAAAGTGGAATTCATACAAAAAACTCCGCAACAAAGTGACTAAACAAATAAGGATCACAATACAAATGTAATATAGCGGGTTAGTTGAGGAAATCAAACAAAACCCTAAAAGAATGTGGAAGGTCATCAATAGGGTACTCAACAAAGCTATACCAACTACAGAAATCTCCAGTCTAGATAACGAGGGAATATCAATCACAGATAAAAAAGATATAGCTGAAGCACTTAATCTCCACTTTACAACAATAGGACCAAAACTGGCATCCATGGTAGAATCTAAGCCGGAGGATGATTCGCTTAAACACATACAAACCCAAGAAAATCAAATGACCTTTAGGCCTGTTGAAGGATCATATATAAAACAAGCCATGAAACAAATAAAAAATGATAAGGCATCTGGTCCTGATAAGATCTCTACACAGATAATTAAAGACGCCGTGGACTTTATTTGGAAGCCTTTAACAATGATATTTAATCCATCCATGGAATGCGGTATCTTTCCAGATATCTGGAGAATAGCAAGAGTCTCTCCAATATTTAAGACAGGCTCAAGAAAGGATGCAAGCAACTGTAGGCCTATTTCTGTCATTTCGGGCTTTTCAAGGATGTTAGAAAAAATAGTTCACGATCAGCTCATTGAATACCTTGCAGCTAATAAAGTTTCAACACCGAATCAATCTGCTTTTCGAAAACTATATTCTACGGTAACGTCCTTAATAAATAGCACTGATTTTTGGTATGATAATATGGATAAAAAACAAATTAATCTAGCCATATTTCTAGATCTGAAAAAGGCGTTTGATATTTTGCAGGGTCCAAGTGAAAGACATGCTAAAGAAATATCAACATATGAAACCCTGTCGAGAAGGGGTAACTCACTAGGTAACTAACTAACAAACAAACAAAAGAACCAACTAACTAACTAACTAACTAACGAACTTGCTAACTAACTAACTATCTAACTAATTATCTAACTAACTAACTAGCAAAGTAATTCACTAACAAACCAACATTCAAGCTCCAACCCTAGCCCTTACTGAAACCCTAACCCTAATTCTAACCCTAACCCTAACCCTAACCCTAACCCTAACCATAACCCTAACCCTATCCCTAACCCTGACCCTAAACCTAACCCCAACCCTAACCCTAACCCTAACCCTAGCTGTACCCCTAACCCTAATTCTATTCCTAAAACTAACCCTAACCCTAACACTAACCCTAACCATAAACCTAACCCTAACCCTAACCCTAACCATAACCCTAACCCTAACCCTAACCCTAACTGTAACCAAAACACTAGACCATACCTTAACCCTAACCCTAAACCTAACACCAACCCTAACCCTAACACTAACCCTAACTGTAATCCTAACCCAAATTTTATTCCTGACACTAAACTTAACCTTATCCCTAAGCATAACCCTAACCATAACCATAACCCAATCTTTAACCATAAACCCAACACCAACCCTAACCCTAACCCTAA
>JACTAT010000044.1:2068532-2071032 GCA_014526335.1 Chrysaora quinquecirrha | reverse complement strand
AACCCCAACCCTAACCCTAACCCTAACCCTAACCCTAACCCTAACCCTAACCCTAACCCCAACCCTAACCCTAACCCTAACCCCAACCCCAACCCCAACCCCAACCCTAACCCCAACCCTAAACCCCAACCCAAACCCAACAAATTCCCCCTAACCCTAACCCTAACCCTAACCATAACCCCAACCCCAACTGATTCGATTTCAAACACTGAGTCTTTTTCAACTTGGTCATCGCCATCAGAAGCTGAAATTCAAACTTTGCCATCACAGATAAACACTCTCGCTAGTATCGTCAAAACGTTGAAATCACACATACAAAATGAACAGCGCAATGAATCATTAGAACAACCTAATTCTCAATCAAGCTCAAACTGTTGTTGGTATCACGAAAAATTCGGATCTCAAGCTCGCAAATGCATTTCACCATGTAATTTCGCCAATACTTCTAGCTCACAACACACTCAGGAAACATCTCACGCTGCCATAGCTTCAAAAAGTCTTCCTGCTTCTCACAATTCAAAACAAAGTCGCCTATTTTATGTAACCGATCGCTACTCCGGTACACGATTTTTGGTTGATTTTTTGTTGATGTCAGTGTTCTACCTTGCAAACCTGCTGATAAACGTTCACACAACTCTTCATATCTCGCACTTCAAGCTGTAAATAAATCCTCCATTTCGACTTATGGTGAAAAATCAATGACTCTTGATATCGGACTTCGCCGTAATTTTCGATGGATCTTTATAATCGCTGACATTCCGATTCCTATTCTTGGTGCAGATTTCTTATCGTATTTTTCACTCAATGTTGATATACGTAATTGCAAACTCACTGACACAACAACCAGTTTAAACATCCAAGGCATACACAGTTCGGACACATCACCAAGCCCTATGTTTGCCATTCCAGATTTCTCCTCACCTTACAAGGCTCTTCTACAAACATTTCCGACCATATCTCGACCACGTTATGATGAATCTTCTGTCAAACATACCATAACACATCACATACGTACTCGTGGTCCTCCTGTTTTCAGTCGCCCTCGCCGTCTCGCTCCTGATCGATTAGCAATCGCTAAAAAGGAATTCGATCACATGCTTCAATTAGGCATCATCAGACACTCAGAAAGCAGTTGGTCATCTCCACTTCACATGGTACCCAAGCCAACCCCAGGTGACTGGAGGCCTTGTGGTGATTATCGTGCACTTAACAACGTCACAATTCCTGATCGATACCCTATCCCTCACATTCAGGATTTCACTGCCTCACTGCATGGTAAAACCATCTTTTCAAAAATCGATTTGGTACGAGCATATCATCAGATTCCAGTCGAGCCCAGTGACATTCCAAAAACTGCCATCACAACTCCATTTGGTTTGTTTGAATTTACTCGAATGCCTTTTGGACTTCGTAACGCTGCTCAAACATTCCAACGTTTTATCAATCAAGTTCTACAAGGTTTTGATTTTGTCTATGCATACATTGACGACTTACTCATCGCCAGTTCTTCAGAAACAGAACACATTCAACATCTAGAACTGCTTTTCACTCGTCGTACTGAATAAGGCATAGTCATCAACACTTCAAAATGCACATTTGGTTCATCTTCACTTGAATTTCTCGGCCATTAAATTTCAGCCAGTGGAACTTCTCCTCTCCCAAGCAAAGTTCAAGCTATTCAAGAATTCCCACCACCATATTCTCTTCGCAAACTTCGAGAATTTCTTGGCCTAGTTAATTTCTACCGCCGTTTCATATCTCAATGTGCCTCAATCATACAATCACTCACAGATCAACTGTCCACTAAACGCAATAAAGCTACCTTCAAGCTCACAGATGAAGCTCTATCTGCTGTCCATGCCATCAAATCTGCAATCGCTCAAGTTACACTACTTGCTCATCCATCACCAGATTCTCCATACTGCCTAATGGTAGATGCTTCAAATACTGCAGTAGGTGCTGTTCTTCAACAAAACATCAATGGCACATGGCAACCTATTTCATTCTTCTCCAAGAGATTACAGCCTGCAGAAGTCAAATACAGCACATTTGGTCGCAAAATGCTCACTGTTTATCTTGCCATTTGTCACTTTCGCTATTGTCTCGAAGGTCGCGAATTCTATGTCATAACAGATCATAAGCCTCTCACGCATGCTTCATCATCTTCTCCTGATCGTCACTCTCCGAGAGAAATTTGTCATCTGGATTTCATATCCCAATTTACGTCCGACATCCGTCATATTCATGGCAAAGAAGATGCCGTGGCTGATGCACTTTCACGCATGCACATCAACTCAATTCAACCAGCATCACCAGTGGATTTTACAGAACTCTCCACAGCTCAACTACAAGATCCAGATCTACCAAACTTGAAAACATCATCATCATCACTTCGCTTGAAAGAATTTCTTCTTCCTCGCTCTCCTGGTACGATCTTATGCGACATATCCACAGACAATCCTCGACCGTATGTTCCTCTTTCTCACAGACGTTTAATCTT
>JACTAT010000044.1:2026032-2041032 GCA_014526335.1 Chrysaora quinquecirrha | reverse complement strand
GAAGTTTTTCTTCTGTTTTTGTACCGACTTTTTGGATTCATATTCCCGGCAAGTGGCAAGGTCGGCAAAGCAAGCACAACATAGGCCGAAGAACTGATTTAAACTGGCAAACAACTAATCTATCCAGGCATAAATATTTTGAACTTCAATTGTTTCCTGTGCCAGACAGAACATTTGGTATAAATCTTTCTGTTTGAACCAAGTAGAATTTGATTCAGTGTTCTGACATTTTGTCTAAGTTTTGCTCATTGAAATTTTTCTCTGAATCTGCTTTTCTCAATTTTGAGCTGACGGGTTTTCTGGCTTTCCACACCAAAACGGTACAGTTCACCGCTCTCAAATTTTATGAGTAGACAATATAATTGTAATTTTATGTTACTTCTCCAAAATAGATATTCACGAAACAAAAGTACGCATTTTACAGTAACGCTGAATCAAATTTGAAAGTGCAGTAACAAGATTTTACATCGCCATTTGAGGACTTAATCATCTTGAAAAAGACTTTTTTGGTTTGTTTTTTAGAAATAGCCTTCATCAATCAAATTACTGTTAGCCTGTTAGATGTTTAGTTAAAATCATTTTAAGAAGAAATGCAAACCGAAAGTTTATGTTTTTAGTGTCGTGCTGCAGTTTGCTCAAAATATTTGAAAGCAAGTTTGAACTGACTCTAAATTTACATGATATGGTGGTTTTTTTCGGCAGGAGCAAAAACGATGAGCTTGTATACTTTCTTTTTTTGTTTTATCTGAAAAGTGACAGATAAACAAGCATTTTTATTTATATAAATTTGTTTCAAATATTTCTCAGCCGAGTCGAGTCAAGTCGAGTTGGAAACACAGCAAAAAGTGAGATGAGAGAGATTTCTGTCGGGGGGTCGCCACATCTTTAGCCGAACAGAATAATGGAAACGAGGCAGCAAATTTCGATCCACTTTCGCCACACGAAAGGGAATGAGTCGTTAGTTTGAGCGTCCAGCAATTCAATTCAATAGCGATAACTACGACTCGTGTAGTAAGTCTAGGGTCGCCTGAGGTTTTCTTTTTGTTTCAAAGTTGTTGTGTTGTTCACTTCATCAGATTCCACAATTTTTACAAATGGCGGAGAGCGATCGCAAAATTGTTAATGAGAGAACACATATTACGAGGAGAGAATCGAAAGCTAGGAGCTGTAATCGAAAGAGAGTCTTGTTTCTCGAAAATGACGAAAGTTTGTTGGACTTTTTGCTTAATGATGAAGATTTTGATGTCGATGAAGAGATCACGGAGAAGTCGAGAAAGAAGAGGAAACAACATGTAGTAACGCTGCCATCAGCATCATCATCAACAACATCATCATCGGCAGGGCCTAGTAATAGGCCTAGGCCTAGTAGAAGAAGACCAAAGGCAAAGAAAACAGAACCAGCCAAGCAAAAAGGTAAACAAACTTCCAAAGAGAGAGTGTGCCCTGGTAAGGGGAAGAAAGTTTCGAAATCTATCAAGAAGGCTGCTTTGCTGAAGAAAAAGTCGAAATTAATCAAAAAAAATAAAGTGTTGAAGAATGCTTTGCAAGGGATGGTGCTGTCTTTGAAACGCATTCCTTTGCCACAAACAGTAGATTTTGTAAAAACGTTCGTAACAAGTCGAGAAAAGCATTTGGAAACATTTGAAAAGCGGAGATTGATAATGGATCAAATTATCACAACAAACAAAATTGAAGAATTTGTCAACAACTTTTATAGAAAATGTTGCAAATTTCTTTTGGAAAGCTACGAGACCAACAAACCTAAGGACAGGCATCCAATGTATCGCATACATTTCATGGCTCATGTTGGACAAATTATTGCAAATTCCAATTCGTCTGAAATGACTTGGTTTTCAAATTGTTTCCCTGAGGAGGACAATAATAATGACTTTGCCTGTGTCATACATGCCATTGCAGCAGCAGTATTTCTGTTTATTCAAGAAAAAATAATGGAGTTTAAGAAGAAAGATCTTAATGTAGATTTACCAGAAATGACAACTGAGCCAAGTGTCTGCAATAATATTCTTTCACTTTTAACACTTGCTGGTGGTTCATTTGGAAAAATTTACAAATGTGTGACACAAAGCATCAATAAGATTATTCATGGAAAAGACAGACAGAGCAATCAGAAAACGCTTCTTGAAAAAACTCAATTTAGAGAATTCCTGTTCCAAATGGTAATGACCCCAGGGGAGAAGAAGAATCCGAACATCCAACTTTGATAACCAGGGACAGAGGTTGGCTTTTTGTACCTAAGTGGGTGTTTCTACGATACCTTCGGCTGCTGGATCGTTGCATGCAGTTAACATGTAACATTGACGCCCTTAAACTGTTTGGGAAAAATATTAGCAAGGTATGGTGTTTAAAAAAAAACCCTAACCCTAACCATAAGTGTACCCCTAATCCTTACCTTAGCCCTAACACCTTCCCAAACCCTAATCTTAACCCCTACCCAAACCTTAACCCAAGCCCAAACCCTAATTCTAACCCTAAATTTAACTCTAACCCTAACCCTAACCCTAACCCTTACCCTAACCCTAACCCTAGCCCTAACCCTAACCCTAACCTTAACATAACTCAAACCCTAACCCTAACCCTAACCCTAATCGTAAACCTAACCATAACTGCAACCATAACCCTGACTCTAACCCTAACCTTAGCCCTAACCCTAACAAGAACCCTAGCCCCACACTAACAATAACTGTAACTGTAACCGTTACCATAACCCTAACCATGACAATAACTCTTATCCTAACAGTAACAATAACCATTATCCTAACCCTAAATCTAATAATATTCCTAACCCTAAGCCTAACATTAACCCTAACCTTTTCCCTAAACAAAACCCTGACCTAAATCCTAACCCTAACCCTAACTCTAGCCCTCGCACTAGCCCTAACACTAAGCCTAACACTAACCCCAACCCTAAACCTAATGCTAACTCTAACCGTAACCCTAACCACAATTCTCACCCAAACCTCAACTCTTACCCTAACCCTAACCCTAACTCTAGCACTAGCCCTAGCCTTAGCCTTAAGCCTAACACTAACCCTAATCCTAAACCTAACCCTAACTCTAACCCTAACCCTAACCACAGATTTAACCAAAACCTCAACTCAAACCCTAACCCTAACCCTAAACCTAAACCTAACCCTAAGTTTAACTCTAAGACTTACCCTAACCCTCACAATAACCATAACTCTAACCCTAACCCTAATCCCAGCCCTAACCATAACACATACCCCTAACACTAACTATAAATGTAACCCTAACCCTTACCCTAACCCTAACCCTAACCCTAACCCTAACCCTAACCTTAGCACTAGCCCCAATAGTAACCCTTACCCTAACCCTAACCGTAACCCTAACTTTAATCCTAAAAAAAACCCTAAACCTAACCCTAAGTGTACCCCTAATCCTAACCCTAGCCCTAACACTTTCCCAAACCGTAATCTTAACCCCTACACTAACCTTAACCCAAGCCCAAACCCCAATTATAACCCTAAACCTAACTCTAACACTAACCCTAACCCTAACCCTAATCCTAACCCTGACCCTAACCCTAACCCTGACCTTAACCTAACCCAAACCCTAACCCTAACCCTAATCGTAACCCTAAACATAACTGCAACCATAACCCTGACCCTAACCCTAACCTTAGCCCTAACCCTAACAAGAACCCTAGTCCTCACACTAACAATAACTGTAACTGTAACCGTTACCATAACCCTAACCTGGACAATAACTCTTATCCAAACAGTAACAATAACCATCATCCTAACCCTAAATCTAATAATATTCCTAACCCTAAGCCTAACATTAACCCTAACCCTATCCCTAAACAAAACTCTGACCAAAATCCTAACCCTAACCCTAACTCTAGCCCTCGCCCTAGCCCTAACCCTAAGCCTAACACTAACCCCAACCCTAAACCTAATGCTAACTCAAACCGTAACCCTAACCACAACTCTCACCCAAACCTCAACTCTTACCCTAACCCTAACCCTTACTCTAGCACTAGCCCTAGCCTTAGCCTTAAGCCTAACACTAACCCTAACCCTAAACCTAATCCTAACTCTAAACCTAACCCTAACCACAGATTTAACCAAAACCTCAACTCAAACCCTAACCCTTACCCTAACCCTAACCCTAACCCTAAACCTTACCCTAACCCAAACCTTAGCACTAGCCCCAACACTAACCCTTACCCTAACTTTAATCCTAACCTTAACCCTAACCCTAACCCTAAGTGTAACCCCAATACTAACCTTCGCCCTTACACTAAACCATACCCTAATCCTAACCCCTAACCTAACCTTAACCAAAACCCTAACCCTAATTCTAACGCTAACCTTAACCCCTAACCCTAACTCTAACCCAAACCATAACCATAACCTGACCCCTACCCAAACCCTGGTCCTCACGCTAACCATAACTGTAACTGTAAACATCACCATAACCCTAACCATAACAATAACTCTAATCCTAACCCTAACAGTAACCATTATCCTAACTCTAAAGCTAATAATATTCCTAACCCTAACCCTAACATTAACCCTAACCCTATCCCTAAACAAAACCATGACGAGAATCCTAACCCTAACCCAACTCTAACCCTAGCCCTAGCCCTAACCTTAAGCCTAACACTTACCCAAACCCTTAACCTAACACTAACTCTAACCGTAACCCTAACCAAAACACTCACCCAAACCTCAACTCAAACCCTAACCCTAACTCTAGCACTAGCCCTAACCTTAAGCCTAACATTAACCCTAACCCTAAACCTAACCCTAACTCTAACCCTAACCCTAACCACAACACTAACCCAAACCTCAACTCAAACCCTAACCCTAACCCCAAACCTAACCCTAACCCTAACCCTTACCCTAACCCTGACCCCAAATCTAGCCATAACCCTAACCCATAACCCTTACTATAAATGTAACCTTTAACCTAACCCTAACCCTAACCCTAACCCTAACCCTAACCTTAGCACTAGCCCCAACACTATCCCTTACGCTAACCCTAACCATTAGCATACCCCTAACCCAAACCCTAACCCTAACTTTAATCCTAACCTTAACCCTAACCCTAACCCTAAGTGTAACCTTAATCCTAACCTTAGCCCTAACACTAACCCATACCCTAATCCTAATCCCTACCCTAACCTTAACCCAAACCCTAACCCTTTTTCTAACCCGAATCTTAACCCTAACCCTAACCCTAACCCTAACCCTAACCTGAACCCTAACCCTAACCCTAACCCTAACCCTAACCCTAACCCTAACCCTAACCCTAACGAAAACACTAATCCTAACCCTAGCCCTAACCCTAACCCAAACCCTAACACTAACCCTAACCCTAACCCTAACCCTAACCCCAATCCTAACCATAACCATAACCCTAACCCTAACCCTAGCCCTTACCCTAACCCTAACCCTAGCCCTAACCCTAACCCTAACCCTAACCCTAACCCTAACGCTAAAACTAACCCTAATCTAAACGTAACCCTAACCCTTACCCTAACCCTAACACTAACCCTAACCCTAACCATAAACATAACCCTAACCCCAACAATAACCCCAACCATAACCCTAACCCCAACCCCAACCCTAACCCTAACCAAAATCCCAGCCCCAACCCCAACCCCAACCCCAACCCCAACCCCAACCCCAACCCCAACCCTAACCCTAACCCCAACCATAACCCTAACCCTAACCCCAACCCTACCCCAACCCCAACCCTAACGCCAACACTAACCTTAACCCCAACCCCAACCCAAACCCCAACCCCAACCCCAACCCCAACCCACACCCCAAATCTAACCCCAACCCCAACCCCAACACCAACCCCAACCCCAACCCTAAACCCAACCCCAACCCCAACCCCAACCCCAACCCTAATACTAACACTAACCCTAAACCCAACCCCAAACCCAACCCTAACCCTAACCCCAACCCTAACCCTGATCCCAACCCCAACCCCAACACTAACCCTAACCCCAACAATAAACCCAACCCCAACCCTAACCCCAACCCTAACCCTAACCCTAACCCTAACCCTAACCCCAACCCATCTGTAACCCCAACCCTAACCCTGACCCTAACCCCAACCCCAACCCTAACCCTAACCCCAACCAAAACCCTAACCCTAACCCTAACCCTAACCCTAACCCTAACCCGAACCCTAACCCTAACCCTAACCCTAACCCTTACCCTAACCCTAACCCTAACCCTAACCCTAACCCTAACCCTAACCCTAACCCTGACCCTAACCCCAACCCAAACCCTAACCCTAACCCTAACCCTAACCCCAACCCTAACCCGAACCCCAACCCCAACCCTAACCCTAACCCCAACCCCAACCCCATCCCCAACCCATAACCCTAACCCAACCCTGAACCCAACCTATCCCTAACCTTTACCCCAGCCCTGAACCCAAACCCAACCCTAACTGTAGCCCCACCCTTTCCCCAACCCTAACCCTAATCCTAGCCCTAACCCTAACCCTAAACCTAACCTATCCCTAAACTTTACCCTAACACTAACCCTAACACTAAACCTAACCCTAACCCTAACCCTTACCCTAACCCTAACCCTAACCCTAACCCAAACCCTAACCCTTACCCTAACCCTAACCATAACCCTAACCCTAACCATAACCCTAACCCAAAAAAAATAAACCTAACCCTAGTCCTAACCCTAACCCTAACCCTAACCCTAATCCTAACCCGAACCTTAACCCTAACCCTAACACTAACCCAAACCCTAACACTAACCCTAACCCTAACCCTAGCCCTAACCCTAAACCTAACCGTAACCCTAACCCTATTCCCAACCCTAACCCTAACCCTAACCCTAACCCTAACCCTAACCCTAACCCTTACCTTAACCCCAACCCCAACCCCAACCCTATCCCCAAACTTTACCCCAACCCCAACCATAACCCTAACCCCAACCCCAACCCCAACCCTAGCCCCAACCCTAAACCTAACCGTAACCCTAACCCTATTCCCAACCCTAACCCTAACCCTAACCCTAACCCTAACCCTTACCTTAACCCTAACCCTAACCCTAACCTATCCCTAAACTTTACCCTAACCCTAACCCTAATCCGAACCCTAACCCTAACCCTAACACTAACCCTGGCCTTAACCCCGACCCTAACCCTAACCCCAACCATAACCCTAGCACTAACCCTTACCCTAACCCTAACCCTAACCCTAACCTATCCCTAAACTTTACCCTAACTCTAACCCTAACCCTAACCCTAACCCTAACCCTAACCCAAACCCAAACCCTAATCCTAGCCCTAACCCTTACCCTAAACCTAACCCTAACCCCAACCCCAACCCTAGCCCTAATCCTAACCCTAACCCTAACCCTAACCCTAACCCTAACCCTAATCCTAACCCTAACCCTAACCCTTACCCTAACCCTATGTTATGAAGAGAAGTCCCCTGGACTTTATTATGAACTTTGAACTTTTCAACTGTGTGTACTTTTAACTTTGCTGCATGATATTTTTATTATTACTGTTTATTTTGTTATGTTTATATTGCTAAGTAGCTGTTTGTGTTTATAACCAGGAAGATTTTACTTATGTGTGATTGGTTAATTTTACTCTGCACTTTCCATATATAGTTAATTTTTGCACCTTCTTATTGTTTTACTAACGCTAACCGTAGTTACTTAATGTTTTGATTTTTAACCTACGATTAGTTGTGGCAGTGTGTGTCAATGAAAGTAAGAGCGCCGCGCGCTCAGCCAGTAAAGTTAGTTCTGTTATTCATTGATGATTAAAGTTATAGCTGTGTGACAAACCTTGTTGTTTTTGGAAGTATCCCTGCCGAATCCTGCCGATATTTTGTACGTTCTGCCATGCAGATGATATCAGTTGCCCTTGCAGTCGCTGTTGCCGACCCAAGTGTTTTAAAGTTTATTCAAGAGTCTTCAAGTCATGTCTTGAGGTCGTAAGTTTCTGTTCTTTATTCATTCGTATATATAAAATTATCCTCGGAGGCCTAAAGAACTCAAAATCGTTAGGCCAACTAAGTCGTGGCGTAACAAGTGG
Source organism: Chrysaora quinquecirrha (assembly GCA_014526335.1). NCBI lineage: Eukaryota > Metazoa > Cnidaria > Scyphozoa > Semaeostomeae > Pelagiidae > Chrysaora > Chrysaora quinquecirrha. Next base: position 2,032,959 of record JACTAT010000044.1, on the reverse strand, counting down.
TGCCCCGTGTGAGGAGAACTCTGAGTAAATCTAAGTGTATATATATCAGGAAAAAGCCGTCATAGTTTTGTATATAAACGTTTCATCGCTTTGCTTGGATTCCTTGACTTTTGATACGTTTTTTTGCTTATTCTACATCGTTCTTTTTGTAAATATATTTTGGAAATTGAAACTGTTCGGTGATATCGATGTTTATTCATGCTCAAGACCGTTCACAGTTTTCATAGAACTTTCGCGATAATCTCTTTGAACTTTTACGCCTTGAAGAAAGGAGATTAACAGTTTTGCCTCGCAACATTTGTTTGTTGTAGTTTCTCAAATTTTGTATTCCAATCAAGATCAAAATCAAAACAGATTTTTGATTTATTTTCGCCTAATTTTCTACGTTTGTATTAACTGCAACAATGAATGAAGCTAACGAAGCTGCCGCTCAACAGTTGCAAACTCAGATTACAACAGCCGTTCAAGCAGCCATGGAAGGCAATTTACAATCTTATTTGTTTAAACCTCGCCCATATAGTGGTTCGGGTCATGAAAACATCAATGAGTGGCTTGATAAATTTGATCTTTGTGCGAGATTTAAAATTGGAGTAATAATCGAAAACTTGGTGCCATGTCATTACTTTTAGACGGTCCAGATTAAAGATTTAGAGGGAAAACTGAGTGTCCTAATGTCTTTGGCTTTAGAGAAAAAAGAGTCCCCAGTTTTAGCTCAACCAGTTCAAGCAGTGTCAACCAATCATAGAAATTAGCAGGATAATTCCGATTCTAAATTGTTGCCCTCATTGATTCAAGGATCTCCAGGAATCAAAACAAGTTTCGCAGTGGTAGAAATTTTTATTATAGAGGAGCTGCCCAAAGAGGAGGTGCTCGTGGTAGAAATCTTCGTACAAGGGATGGTCGCCCGGTCTGTAATTATTGTCAAAAAGTGGGTCATGTAGCCATATATTGTCTTGAGCGAGCCGTAACGTCATCGGTACAGCAACCTGGAGTTTTTCAGCAAAATACCAGCTACCAGGCTCAGCCAGGTAATCCATTTTACCAACAACAAAATTTTAACGGGCCGGGGCTTTCACAGTGGGGACAATGAAGGCCCAACCAAGTAAAAAGCCACCCAGTCCCAACAAAGAGACTGATGTTGGACTTGAACAATGGTTCAAGCGCCGTCAAGATAATATTGTAAACAATCCTTCTGAAGTCAAACACGCGAAACCTGAATCTGAAAGTTTCGATTCAAAAAGGCCTGTTTTTTCAGAACCTTCTAATAACACTGTAAATAGTTATTCACCGCCTACGTCACAACCGCTTTCATTTGTAAATAGTGCTTCACCTAAAGTCGATATACCGTTTGCCACTGCGTATTCGCCTTTGAGTAGCTTCACTCAAACCAACGTTTTGATCTGGGGAACTGTTCTAAAACAACCTTTGAAACTTTCGTTTGATACAGGAGCTGCAGTCACTGTTATAAGTGAAAATTTCTATAACGATATTTTACGCGTCAATGTTGCTATTGAAAAAAACGATAAACTTGAGAGTGTTAAAACTGCTGATGGTAATATCGTCCCTGTCACAGGCGCTGTTTCATTTCCTGTTACAATAAGAAATCGTGATTATACTTGTAATGCAGCAGTTGTTGCTGGACTTGCGTATAACATAGTTCTTGGTCGAGACTTTTTGCATGAGTTCTCCGAAATTATTGACATTAGAGGCCATACTGTAACATTTTCTGGTGACAATATCGTTTTGTTTGTCACAGGGGACCGTCCTCCTGTTGTATCTGACGTTTTAGTTTCTACTACGTGTGTTATAGAAGCTCAAAGTGAAGTAATCATTCCAGCGTATCTTTCAAAGTATCCAGGAGTAGATACAGTTGTTGGTTTAATAGAAGCAGTACCTAAGTTAGCTGATCATTATCATCTGTGTGATGCCTCTACGTTGACTTGTCCATCTTCGAATGGTGCCGTTTCATTTCGTCTCCTAAACCCTTCGAACACTCCTGTTGTTTTACATAAAGAGAATATTGTTGGTTATTTTGTGGAAATAAGCCCTGATACTGAAATAAGTGCTTTAGACACTTCGTCAGATATTTCATCAATGGATCTGCCCTCAACATCTTGTCAGGATACCTTTCTGTCAAATTTTAGTTCCTTGCCGAGTCCAAATTTGTCAGCTGATCAGAATTCAAAGTTGGACTCTCTTCTTGTTGAATATTCTGACGTTTTTGCTAAGTCTAGGCTTGATCTTGGACCAACCTCTCTGGTCCAACATGAGACTGATACTGAAAATGCTCAGCCTATCAAGCAAGCACCTTATCGAGTTTCTCAGTCCCAAAGGGCAAACATTGAAGAGCATATTTCGAATATGCTGCAGCAAGATCTCATTGAAGTTTCTTCTAGTCCTTGGAGCTCACCTGTCGTTTTAGTCAAGAAGAAAGATGGAACCACACGATTCTGTGTAGATTATATAAAGCTGAACGCTGTAACTAGGAACGATAGCTATCCCCTACCTTGTATAGATGATGCTCTTGATTCATTGACTGGTTCTAAGATCTTTACCACCTTTGATTTACAATCCGGGTATCATCAAGTTGCCATGCATCCAGATTCGAAATGTAAAACTGCCTTCAATTCTCATGCTGGATTATTTGAATTCAATGTTTTGAGTTTTGGTTTGACCAATGCTCCACCGACGTTTCAGCGTCTCATGGCACGTGTTCTTCATGGTCTTGAATGGAAGATTTGTCTGATATAAATTGATGATGTCATCATATTTTCTCGTACGTTCGATGAACATTTATCCAATCTCAGCCTTGTGTTGCATCAACTACGTGATTATAACGTGAAGTTGAAGCCATGAAAGTGTCATTTTGCACGTTTTTCTGTGAATTTTCTTGGATTCGTCGTCTCATCTGATGGTATTTTACCAGACCCTGATAAGATCGAAGCCGTGAAATCGTTCCCTATTCCTAAGTCTGTCAAAGAAGTGCGTAGTTTCTTGGGGCTCTGTAACTATTATCGTCGTTTTGTAAAGTGATTTGCGCAGATTGCTTCTCCCTTGAATCGTCTGACTCGTAAAAATGTCCCTTTTCCTTGGACTCCAGAATGTGATCAAGCATTTCAGTCTTTAAAGGATCGTCTGTGCTCATCACCAATCATGGCTTACCCTGATTTTCGACATCCATTTCACTTGTATACAGATGCTAGTCAAAATGCTTTAGGCTATATTCTTGGTCAGAACATTGATGGTCATTAACTCATTATTTCTTACTGTGGGCGTGAACTTAGTGTTGCAGAAACCAACTATAGTACGACGGAGCGTGAGGTTCTGGCTGTTGTAGATGGAATCAAACAATATCAACCTTATTTATCGTGTAATAAATTCTACGTTCATACCGATCACGGTAGTTTGTCGTGGCTTATGCGTGTTAAAGATCCTACTGGTCACCTCGCTTGCTGGTCTTTGAAATTACAGCAATACGACTTTGAAATCCTTCACCATCCAGGTTCAGCAAACAGTAATGCTGATGCATTATCTCGTCGCTTGTATTCATCTACTGATACTGATTCATCATCATCAACTCCGGTGGCGCAATTGCCTGTTGCTGCGTTAGATCATCCTTGCCCCTCTCCTCCATGACTTCATGCTTTGCAATGTGACGATTCTAATCTCCGAGACATCATTGAGTATCTTGAAACTAATCAGTTGCCTGCTAGTGATAAAAAAGCTCGTGTTGTTTTACTTACAATCGATTCTTACTACCTTGATGACAATGTATTCTGTGTTACTTATGGTCACCAGGTAAACATCGTGTGAAATCATTGTGTTCTCAAGTTGTCATTCCTGCGTCTCTTCGCTATGAAATTCTTACAGCTTGTCATGATGATCCTACAGCTGGTCATCTCGGTATAACAAAAACGTATGAAAAGATTCGTCATCGTTATTATTGGAGTGGTATGTATAAAGATGTTGAACAATGGTGTCGTTCTTGTGTTGACTGTTCAATGAAGAAGGCTCCTCGTGGTAAGCATAAAAAAGCTCCATTGTTACCTATTCCTGTCGAAGGTGCATTCGATCGTGTCGCTATTTACATTCTTGGTCCACTTCCTGTAACTGATGATGGTAATCGGTACATTCTTGTCTTCTCCGATTGTTATACATGTTGGCCGGAAGCCTTTGCTTTACCGTCAGTTGAAGCTTCGCGTATCGCCCAGATTCTTGTTGATCAGATTCTCTCTCCTCATAGTGCTCCTCGTACGTTACTCTCAGCTCGTGGTGCTAACTTTCTTGCTGCCATAGTTAAAGAAGTTTGTCAAATCATGAATACTTGTCGTCTTCACACAACTGCATATCATCTACAGACTGATGGACTTGTAGAACGATTCAACGGTACCTTAGCGGAAGGTTTATCCATGTACGTTAGCACTCATCAACGTGACTGGGATCGTCATATCCCGTTAATTTTGTTTGCGTACCGTGTTTCACTGAAAGCCACCACAGGTGAATCTCCGTTCTATCTTTTATATGGTCGTGAGACTTGCTTACCCATTGATTCATCATTACTTCTGCCAGATTCGTCTTCTTTGTCGTCATCAGTTTTACAGCATCATGCTCGAATAATTGAAAATTTGGAATCTGCGAATAGGGTTATCATCACCAATACTCAACTTGCTCAGCAACGCATGAAAGAATATTATCACAAAAACACGTCTCCTGTCGACTTCCATATTGGTTCAAGAGTTGGGTATACACTCCTAAAAAGCGTAAAGGTTTATCATTGAAACTGATGCATAATTATCATGGTCTGTATCGTATTGTTGCCAAGTTGTCTCCAGTTCATTTTCGGCTTCGTACTATTGATAATCGTCCTGTTTCTGTTCCCGTGCATGCAAATGGTTTAAAATTGTATTACGACCCATCTGATTGTCCAATAGAGCCACCATCGACACCTGACAATTTGCCAGATCTTTGTGACAATGATCTTCCAGCCGACAGTTTTGATAAAAGTGCTGATTCAGAGTTATCGTCTTCTAATGTGAGTGCAGAGCCTGATGAACCATCTATTTCGCGTCCTGAGGACATACATGCTCCTGAAGTAATTACACCCATTTGATGTTGAAAAGCCGGGAGGCTTTTCTCTAAAAGGAGGGGGTAATGTTATGAAGAGAAATCCCCTGGACTTTATTTGGAATTTTCAACTTTTTAACTGTGTGTACTTTAAACTTTGCTGCGTGATCTTTTTATTATTACTGTTTATTTTGTTATGTTTATATTGCTAAGTAACTGATTGTGTTTATAACCAGGAAGATTTTACTTGTGTGTGATTGGTTCATTTTATTCTGCACTTTCCATATATAGTTAATTTTTGCACCTTCTTATTGTTTTACTAACGCTAACCATAGTTACTTAATGTTTGGATATTTAACCTAAGATTAGTTGTGGCAGTGTGTCGATGAAAGTAAGAGCGCCGCGCGCTCAGCCAGTAAAGTTAGTTCTGTTATTCATTGATGATTAAAGTTATAGCTGTGTGACGAAGCTTGTTGTTTTTGGAGTTATCCCTGCCGAATCCTGCCGATATTTTGTACGTTCTGCCGTGCAGATGATATCAGTTGCCCTCACAGTCGCTGTTGCCGACCCAAGTGTTTTAAAGTTTATTCAAGAGTCTTCAAGTCAAGTCTTGAGGTCGTAAGTTTCTGTTCTTTATTCATTCGTATATATAAAATTATCCTCGGAGGCGTAAAGAACTCAAAATCGTTAGGCCAACTAAGTCGTGGCGTAGCACCTAACCCTAACCCTAACCCAAGCCCTAACCCTAACCCTAACCCTAACCCCAACCCTAACCCTACCCTAACCCTAATCCTAGCCCTAACCCTAACCCTAACCTTAACCTTAACCCTAACCCTAAACCTAACCAATCCCTATACTTTACCCTAACCCTAACCCTAACCCTAACCCTAACCCTAATCCTAACCCTAACCCTAACCCTAAACCTAACCTATCCCTAAACTTTACCCTCACCCTAACACTAACCCTTACCCTAACCCTAACCCTAACCCTAACTTATCCCTAAACTTTACCCTAACCCTTACCCTAAACATAAACCTAACCCAAACCCTAACCCCTACCCTAACCCTAACCCTAACCCTAACCCTAACCCTAACCTATCCCTAAACTTTACCCTAACCCTAACCCCTACCCTAACCATAACCCAAACCCTTACCCTTACCCTATACCTAACCCTAACCCTAACCCAAACCTATCCCTAAACTTTACCATAACCCTAACCCTAACCCTAACCCTACCCCAACCCTAACCCTAACCCTAACCCTAACCCTAACCCTAACCCTAACCCTAACCCTAACCCTAACCCTAACCCTAATCCTATTCTGAGTTCCTGGTGCTATGTTCTGGGTTTTAGGTTGAGGTAAGGGTGAGAGGGTGGGAGGGTGTAATTAAAAGTGGGAGGATATAAATTTGAGTGGGAGGGCATAGTTAAAGGTGGGAGGGTATAAGTAAAAGTGGGAGGTTTTGAGCCAAAGTGGGAGGGTCTAAGTAAAAGTGGGAGGTTGTAAGCAAAAGTGGGAGGGTATAAGTAAAAGTGGAAGGATATAAAAAAAGGTAAAAGTGTGTAAGTAAAAGTGGGAAGGCGTGAATAAAAGTGGGAGGGTATAAATAAAGGTGGCAGGGTATAAGTAAAAGTGGTTGGGTATACATTTAAGTGAGCGAGTCAAAATAAAAGTGGGAGGGTATTGTAAAAGGGGGAGGGTCGCTGTTAAGGTGGGAGAGTCAAGGTAGAAGTTGGAGGGTAGCAATAAAAGTGGAAGGGTGAGAGAAAGTCTGAAAGAAAGGGTGGCATAGTAGAAGTACTATTTTGCTGCTTTTCTAACCCTAACCCTGACCCTAACCCTAACCCTAACCCTAACCTTAAAT
>JACTAT010000044.1:1999918-2025532 GCA_014526335.1 Chrysaora quinquecirrha | reverse complement strand
TTCATATGTGCATACAAATATGCAAATGATGGTGTTTGATCTGCAATGGGTTGCACACACCCTTTGTGACCCAGAAATTGCAAGCACAAGGTTATTGGAGGATGGAGAATTGAATTTTTGTGCAGGAAACCTGTCATGTAATGCAATTGACCAATTTTTTGTTGAGCACATATGCAATAAATATAGTAAGATGCTTGCACTACCCCAGTACGAAAAGGAAAGTTTGCCAAAAGAACTTTTGGATGGTATTTAGAGGCATAGCTCAAAAATAGCAAGAAACAACTTTTGATTGCTGTAATTTTTTCCATGTTTTGTTGAAGAATCATAATGTGATGTTTTGTTACATGTTTAAATAGACAATTACATTTATATTATCCTATTTAATACTGGGCGACAACAAGTTTCACTCATTGTTTTTATACTTTTTGTTCTATTTGAAAACTCACAGTAAGACACAATATGGTAAATAAATCTATATATAATTGCAGATTAAAATGTCCAAATATATGTTTATAAAATGTATTGTCTTCTCATAAAATGTTTGAAACTTTCTACAGAGTGACTTCTGAATTTTTAAGGAGCTTACAAGCAGCAATTAAATCTTTACAGCCGACTTTTTCTGGTTTTGGAAGAATTTGACATAGCTCAAGTTGATTTTCCACAGTAAGATATTGTAATGAGGAACCAAGACCTGAAAATTCAGCAACTTCAACAAGATCTGCTTCTGACAATTGAATCTTTCTATTTTATTAGAGGTAGAGGGGCCATAGATGATGGCATCAGTTGGGTCAGTAAGATCCCTCTGATGTTGTCGTAAAAAGCATTGAATGCTTCCCATTATAACAGTTTCAGTCCCTCTATCCAATCTTAAATAGCAAGGTAATATTTTGCTTTCTACAAGATACTGTAGATAAGTATTACCAATTATTTTGGGGTCAGAATTTTCATTCCAAACTTTTAAAAAGAGAATCTTCCTTGAAAAGGTGTCAAGACAACCATATATTCTTGGAAAAGTACAGTTCTGAAAACCCATCAGTTTATCATGACCATCAAGTGAAAGGGTCCAGTTAGGTCCATTTGACATGAATGGTTGTTTGGGTTTATTTCTCTTCTTTTTTGCACTTCTTGCTTCCATTCCTTGTGGATCAGCAGTAAACATGACATCACAAACAAGCCTTCATGGAACACATATACCATATTCAGTTCCTAGCTTTGGTTCATAGCACAATATCCTAGCAACTTTCCAGGACCCTCTATAAATCAACATTCGAATCGATGTAATGAACATCAAAATACTTCAAACGCCTGGCCAAGGTCGACATACTCCAGGCATGCATTGCATAGTCTCTTTTCATAAAATTTAGTATTTCGTTGCGTTTTAAGTTCTGCTGCACATATCTTTTAAGGTCTTCTTTCATATTCTGATCTTCATACCATGGATTCACTCCAGATTCCAAGCAAACTGTCATTATAATTTAACAAAGGTGAGATGAGATCATGAAGGTAATGGCGACTTTGTGTAGATAGCTGCGAGGGAAATTTCTAAAAAATTTTCCCACCAAAGTTGTTTGAAAATTAGGCAAGCCTCTTTTGTTTTGAGATTGACACCAATGGGCCACCTGGAAAAAATGAATTGCAAACCAAAGTTGATTGCAAATCCAATTTAATTTAAGATACAAATCAAACCCAAATAAAAGATGATAACAAAGCCATTATCAATACTGATTTGAAATCAATTTCAAGATTAATTTCAAATTGAAAATGAAAACAGAATTAAATTCCAGCTTAAAAAGTGGAAACGAGTGTGATTTTGGATCACAAGTGGAAAAGAACAATGAAAACACAATGACACTGATGGGCCACCATACTATAGTTGACATGCTAGAAAATGTGTTAACCTTTCTACATTGTGTATAAAAGTGGACTTAAACATTATTTCCAAGTTGTCAAATTCTAACAAATGAACATTGGAAAGGGTGTTTTGCAAAGTTGCCTAAATCCCAGAATTATTCCACAAGGTCCTTGAGATTTGACTGTTTTTTAAATCTTTAGCATCGTATAATGAAATGCCAGACCAATTAAAAACTGTCATTAAGTCCTTACTACATTTTAGTCATATTTCATAGGACAATATCTCATGCAATGGTTAAATAAGTTTGTACTCTTTCATCTTATTTTTTGCAGCAATTGAAATGGGTCTATTAAAGGTTCTGTCAACAAATAAGTCATTCTGCAAGTCTCTTGCAAACAATGTCATTTTCAAGATAATGATCAACAATTTCTTGGGAAAAGCTGCATGTTTGACCAAGCGACAGAAGAGAAGCATAATCAAGATAATTCAATGTAGAAACCAAGATCTTTGAGTAGTCTTAGAAAAGAAATAGCCAGTCATTTAGAGGTTCTCTAGACTGGAGGATTTGATTAGTTGTTGCAAAGTTTATCAAACCCATGAATTTTTCACATTCCTCATTATTGTTTTAAGCCTAAAGATTTTTGCAAGCTATAATTATATTGATGCAATTCCTTCCAATGTTGGGTGCAAATTGAAAGCATAGAGGGGTCATGTGAAATTTAAACTATTGTGAAACTTTCCTTCGGGTTCATCATGAAACACCAGGTGAAAAAGTAATGTTACCTGGTTTTTCCGAAATTGGAGTAGATACCTTACTCTTTTTCTTTATAACCTGTTGAGTTGGGCTGGGAAAAGAAGAAGCAGAAGAAAATTCCAGGACAGGACTAGTCTGAATATTTGATGACACAAGTTTATCCACATCTGCTACTGAGTTAACATGTGTACTTGTCTTATTACTATATTATGGTACTGTGGAAGAATGGGGATTCACATTTTCATTGACAACGGCATTGGTGAATTTACATCCATCGCCTTGTAATTTTGCTGTACAGAGTAAAGTAGTCCTGCACCTTGAGACCTGACATGATGAGTCCTTTCAAACAAAAAAACCAAAAGACAACCAGAAAAGCCTACTGTTAAGTTATCCTTATCTATCTAGGTACAGGGTGAGTTGGTCACTCACATTAGACAAGATGGCAAGTAGGCTATGAGCTTACAGGCCCTCTACAGCAAAAAAATCCTCTGTGTGTCGTTTCCTGGCAAACTAGGCCAACGCCCCTTACCTTAACAAACCAAAATTCAACAAACCAACAAAAATATAAGCCTATATCCTACCTTCAGCAACCCAAATTACAAGCATGGCCTAGAACTCACAATGTCAAGTCGGGTGAAATATTTGCGCTAGTGTTGATTCTTCTTTTGAACATGTGCTGTTATGCGCATGTTTGTAAACATTTCGTTGGCTTGGACTTACCCGTTTATCTATTGTTTAACACAATGGCTGCTCAAGTTGATCTCCCCAACAAGGAAGCAAGAAAATATGGAAGCAAGAAAATCTGGAAGCCAGAAAATATGGAAGCAAGAAAATATGGAAGCAAGAAAATAAAGAAGCCAGAGATTATGGAAGCAAGAAAAAATGGAAGCAAGAAAATATAGAAGCAAGAAAATACGGAAGCAAGAAAATACAGAAGCAAGAAAATATAAAAGCAAGAAAGAAAAGAGAATTTCAAAAATATAGACAACTTTTTTTTAAACTTTTTCATCTATGATCTTCATCAATAACTGTTCTTACAATAATTTTGGGCCTACTTAATACCTATATTACAATGGGGTTACAACGCAATCGCAACCTATCATGGGAACCTGCCTAATACAATAAAATGAATAAGACAAAAATATGGGAAGGGCTGTGGAGAAAAAGACAATAGAAAGGGAAAGACAAAGAGAAGAGGCTTAATTAGCGCCAAAGTTCAGAGTGTTATGCTGCAGAGAAAAGGACAATGGAAGTGAAAGACAAAGAGGAGAGGATTAATTAGTGCGAAAGTTGAGAGTGATTTGCCGTCTGTCCCAAGAGAAACAAACGAACGAAAGAACAAAAAAACAGGATCCAGTATAGAGAAAATAAAAATAAAACCATAAAAGCCCGCACAGGTCTCTCCACACATAAATATAAGGAAAACAATAACAAATTAGAGACAGAAAAACGCTAGAAATAGTAAAAACATAGGAGTAACAGGTCTAGGAGTCCACAAGTCTAACATTAAGCCCCCTAGGTGCAAAAGTATCCAACTTAAACTGCCAAAATTCCTCTCTAATCAGGGCCGGGGGGACCGTATCCCACTTGTAGTTAGTTATCATCAAGCTCTTAATAAGATCCATAATGTCACAAGTAGGCTTCAGCCAATGTTGGAGATGTCTGAAGAGCACAAGAGGGTCTTTCCAAACAAACCACTTGTTTCTTTTAGACATGCCAAAAACCTCAAGGACTTGCTGGTTAGGGCTAGGCTTGCAGCTGTGCGGCAGGAGGACTTTGTTAAGGGTTTTTATCGCTGTGGTAAGGCTCATTGTCAGATTTGTCAGTTTATGAAAGAAGGAGATAAGTTTGTGGGTCATGTTAGTAGTAGTGAGTAAAGGATAAGTTCTAGATTTGATTGTGATTCATCGGGTGTAGTTTATTTGTTGGGTTGCAAGGTCTGTGGTGTACAGTATGTAGGCAGTACATTTACTCCATTCCGTAATAGGTTTAATAATTATAAGTCGTGTGCTAGGAGGTTCGAGAGAGGAGAACTGGTTCCACAAGTAGATTTTTTCAGGCATTTTCAAGAGGCAGGTCATCACGGTTTTCAGGAGGATATTAGTTTGCAAATCATTGATAGGTTATGTGGGGACTCTAAGGTTAGGGAGGGATTTTGGCAGTTGAAGTTGAATTCTTTTGCACCTAGGGGGCTTAATGTTAGACTTGTGGACTCCTAGACCTGTTACTCCTATGTTTTTACTATTTCTAGGGTTTTTCTGTTTGTAATTTGTTATTGTTTTCCTTATATTTATGTGTGGAGGGACCTGTGCGGGATTTTATGGTTTTATTTTTATTTCCTCTATACTGGATCCTGTTTTTTTGTTTTTTTTTTGTTCTTTCCTTCCTTTGTTTCTCTTGGGACAGACGGCAAATAACTTTCAACTTTGAGCCAATCACTCCTCTCCTCTTTGTCTTTCACTTCTATTGTCTTTTTCTCTGCAGCATGACACTCTCAACTTTCGCGCTAATTAAGCCTCTCCTCTTCGTCTTTCCCTTTCTATTGTCTTTTTCTCCACGGCCCTCCCCATAATTTAGTCTTATTCATCATATTGTATTAGGCAGGTTCCCATGATAGGTTGCTATTGTGTTGTTACCCCATTGTAATATAGGTATTTAAGTAGGCCCCAAATCATTGTAAGAACAGTTACTGATGAAGATCATAGATTGAAACGTTTAAAATAAGTTGTCTATATTTTTGAAATTCTCTGATATAGTATTGATATAGATTTTATTAAGGAGCTTATGTCTAATATAAAAGCAAGAAAATATAGAAGCAAGAAAACATGGAAGCAAGAAAATATTGAAGCAAGAAAATACGGAAGCAAGAAAATATGGAAGCAAGAAAATACTGAAGCAAGAAATTAAAGAAGCAAGAAAATATAGAACCAAGAAAATATGGAGGCAAGAAAATATTGAAGCAAGAAAATATGGAAGCAAAAAAATAAAGAAGCCAGAAAATATGGAAGCAAGAAAACGTGGAAGCAAGAGAATATGGAAGCAAGAAAATATAGGAGCAAGAAAATACGGAAGCAAGAAAATACAGAAGCAAGAAAATATAGAAGCAAGAAAATATGGAAGCAAGAAAATATGGAAGCAAGAAAATATAGAAGCAAGTAAATACGGAAGCAAGAAAATATGCAAGCAAGAAAATATGGAAGCTAGAAAATATGGAAGCAAGAAAATATAGAAGCAAGAAAATATGGAAGCAAGAAAATATGGAAGGAAGAGATGGGCAACTTTCCCCAAGGGGAGATTGCTTAATCTGGGGATGGGCGCTTATTCGAGGTACAAGATGCTTGGGGATTGGTTCAATAGAATATGAATTAACTGAAGTCCAAACAGATTCCAAAATTCCTAAATTAAACAAAAATCTTGCATTGCCAATTATTGGAAAGAAATCCTTGCTGTGATTTCTGAACAATCTGGGTCATCTAGCAATTCCTGTTCTATGGAAGAATTATGTTCGGATGTTTAGGGTAGGTTTTGGTTTTGGACCGCGGGACGGTTTAGGTTTTCCTCAGTTTGTATTGTATAATATTGATGAACTAGCTGTTAACGCAGTAAAGGGAGTGCTGCTCCAAGGCAGAATGCAACCCGAATGCAAGTATTGCAGGATACTGCCATGAGTATATCGAAACCTAGTCAAAAGAATAAACAGTGTTTGCTGTATTGAATTTGGTCAAAGTGAATATCAAGGGTTATGGGTGTGTACTAGCAAGTACTGTAGTTTAAGTTGAACACGAGTTGTCTTTGTATTGCATAACCAATTTTACAAACAGTCAGTAAAATTAAAAACAAATATTCGTATCAGGTATTTGACAAAATTAAGTTTTTAATGATCAAAATGGCCGCTTTTGTTATTTGGTAATTTCATTATGTTTGTTTTTAACTCGTCACGAGGGGATTTTCGGTTGGACTTTCAGTTGGATTTTAAGATTACAGAAATAACGAAGATTAAATTTTATTCAGCAACAATTTAACATAAGTATTAAAATTCTATTCCTCTCTTCGCCTCATTGTGTCAATCTAATCTGACAGATGCAAGCTGTTTTTTTTAAGCTCCACTCAGTAGAGTAGGTCTATAGGCCTAAATGCTGAAACTTTGGCCTTTTTGTACATACATGCTGTAGTTTGTGAATTTGAAAAAGGCTTTTAGGTGGATCGCCAAAGGAATGAGTACCTTCATCTAAAATTCTCATAAATGAAATAAATAATGTTTGGACCTTTGACTTTGGGTATAACTTTATTTTCCTTGCTGATTGATGTTAAATATCTTCTCACTTTTATTTTGCTTCGAACTTCGAAGCAATAAACGGGCAGACAACAACTGCAACAACAGTTCCGCACACACACAGACAAGTTGACAAATTTCCAGTTTGGGCAAGAATATACTGCTGCTACGCAGGCGCTTCGCGCTGCTTCGCAGCAATTAGAGAACTTTTCAGAAAAAATAATTTTACGGTAAAAATGTTGGATGCATTATTCAAATACATATCAACTCAAATCAACTTTGGACTTTGTTTCTCAAAAAGGTTCCAGCCTATCTTAGTGTTAGTTAGTTGGTTAGTTAGCTAGTTAATTAGTTAGAAAGCTGGTTAGTTAGGTTGCAAGCATACCTTGTCTGTTATTTAGTTAGTAAGATAGAATGTTGGTTAGTTAGTTGGTTAGTTAGTTAGTTAGTTCTTTGGATAGTTAGTTAGTTAGTTAGTTAGTAAGTAAGTAAGTTTGTTAGCAAAGTTGATTGTAAGCGAGTTTGTTAGTTAGTTAGTTAGTTAGTTAGTTAGTAAGCTGGTTAGTTATGTTGCAAGCATAGCTTGTATGTTAGTTAGTTAGTTAGTTAGTTAGTTAGTTAGTTAGTTAGTTTGTGATTAGATAAGATAGATAGCGAGTTTGCTTATTAGTTAGTTTAGTTAGTTAGTTAGTTTGCAAGCTAGTTAGTTTGCAGGCATAGCTTGTATGATAGTTAGTTAGTAAGTTAGAGTTTAGTTAGTTAAATGGTTAGTTAGTTACTCATCGAGTTAGTTTGTCAGTAAATTAGATAGTTAGCGAGTTTGTTAGTTAGTTAGTTAGTTAGTTAGTTAGTTAGTTAGCAAGCTAGTTAGTTATGTTGCAGGCATAGCTTGTAAGTAGTTAGTTAGTTAGTTAGTTAGTTAGTTAGTTAGTTGTCAGTAAATTAGATAGTTAGCGAGTTTGTTTGTTAGTTAGTTAGATAGTTTGTTGTTTGTATCCTCGTTAGTTAGGCTGAAAGCATACCTTTTATGTTATTTAAATAGTAAGATCGATGGTTAGTTATTTGATTAGTTAGTTTGTTGAATAGTTGGTTAGTTGGTTAGTTACTCAGTTAGTTAGTAAGTTCGTTTGTTTGTTAGTAAATTAGATAGTTAGCGAGTTTGTATGCTAGCTAGTTAGTAAGTTGGTTAGTAAGCTTGTTAGTTATGTTGCAGGCAAGCATTAGTTAGTTAGTTAACTAGTTAGTTAGTTAGTTAGCATTAGTTTGTATGTTAGTTAGTTAGTAAGATACAAAGTTAGTTAGTTAGTTAGTTAGTTAGTTGGATAGCTAGTTTGTTAGTAAATTACATAGTTAGCAAGTTTGTTTACTAGTCAGTTAGTTAGCGACCTGGTAAGTTAGTTTTGCAAGTATAGCTTGTATGTCAGTTAGTTAGCAAGATAGAAAGTTAGTTAGTTAGCTATTTAGATGGTTAGTTAGTTAGTTAGTTAGTTGGTTGGTTAGTTAGCTAGTTAGTTAGTTAGTTAGTAAGCTGGTTAGTAATGTTGCAAGCATACCTTGCATGTTAGTTAGTTAGTGAGATAGAGAGTTAGTTAGTTAATTGTTTTGTTAGTTCGTTGGTTAGTTTTTCAGTTAGCTAGTAAATTAGTTAGTTTGTTAGTAAATTAGATAGTTAGCGAGTTTGTTTGTTAGTTAGCTAGTTAGTTGGTTAGTAAGCATGTTATTAAGATTGCAAGCATAGCTTGTATCTAAGTTAGTTAGTAAGTTAGAAAGTTAGTTAGTTTGGTAAGTTAGTTAGTTAGTTAGTTAGTTAGTTTGTTAGTAAATTAGATAGTTAGCGAGTTTGTTAGTTAGTTAGTTAGTTAGTTAGTTAGTTAGCAAGCTAGTTAGTTATGTTGCAGGCATAGCTTGTATGTTAGTTAGTTAGTTAGTTAGTTAGTTAGTTAGTAAATTAGATAGTTAGTGAGTTTGTTTATTAGTTAGTTAGTTCGTTAGTTAGCAAGCTGGTAAGTTAGCTTGCAAGTATAGCTTGTATAATACTTAGTTAGGAAGATAGAGTGTTGTGTAGTTAGTTGGTTAGTTAGCTAGTTAGTTAGTTAGTTTTAGTTAGTTAGTTAAGTTGGTTAGATAGTTAGTTTAGTTGGATAGTTAGTTAGTTAGTTAGTTAGTAAGTTTGTTTGTTAGTAAATTGGATAGTAAGCGAGTTTGTTTGCTAGCTAGTTAGTTAGTTGGCTAGTAAGCTTGTTAGTTAGGCAAATAGCTTGTAATTGTAGTTAGTTAGTTAGTTAGTTAGTTAGTTAGTTACTTAGTTAGTTAGTTTCGTTAGTTACGAGTTTGTTAGTTAGTTAGTTAGTTAGTTAGTTAGCTGCAAGCATAGCTTGTATGTCCAGTTAGAGAGTAGTTAGTTAGTTAGTTAGTTAGTTACTTAGCGATTTAGTTAGTAAGCCAGTGATGTTGCAAGTATACTTGTAGAATACCGTTAAATGTCATCCCGAAATATTAGTTTTCAATAACAGTTGTTAGTCAATGTCTATCCATAAATTGTCCCTAAATGACAAACTGATTGCCCCTAAATTTAGTTATCCCTTGTAATTGCCCATTGTTTGGTCTTAAAGTTGTCCCTAAAATGTCCCTATAATTCAAATTCATCAAAATTCAGTAGAAAAGCGCGCAAAACAAACCATTCAATCAACCGTCATTTCATATTACAACGAAAGACGTGCTGAGGAAAGAAGACTTGGAACTTCACTCTTACGCTTCTACTTGCTCTACAAGCCACTGGAGAGGCAAGAAATTGGTAAGGACATATATCACTTTAAAATTTTTATCAAATTATTAAATCACTTATGATTATTAGTTAGTTAGTTAGTTAGTTAGTTAGTTAGTTAGTTAGTTAGTTTGTTAGTAAATTAGATAGTTAGCGAGTTTGTTTTAGTTAGTTAGTTAGTTAGTTAGTTAGTTAGTTAGTTAGCAAGCTAGTTAGTTACATTGCAGGCATAGCTTGTATGATAGTTAGTTAGTAAGTTAGTTAGTTAGTTAGTTAAATGGTTAGTTAGTTACTCATCGAGTTAGTTTGTCAGTAAATTAGATAGTTAGCGAGTTAGTTAGTTAGTTAGTTAGTTAGTTAGTTAGTTAGTTAGTTAGTTAGTTAGTTAGTTATGTTGTTTAGCATAGTTTGTTATTAGTTAGTTAGTTAGTTAGTTAGTTAGTTAGTTAGTTAGTTAGTTAGTTAGTTAGTTAGTTAGCGAGTTTTAGTTTGTTAGTTAGTTAGTTAGTTAGTTAGTTAGTTAGTTAGTTAGTTAGTTTGCAGTTATAGCTTGTATGTTAGTTAGTTAGTTAGTTAGTTAGTTAGTTAGTTAGGTTAGTTAGTTAGTTATTTAGTTAGTTTGTTAGTTAATTAGTTAGTTAGTTAAATTAGTTAGTTAGTTAGTTAGTTAGTTAGTTAGTTAGTTAGTTAGTTAGTAGTTAGTTAGTTAGTTGCAGTTATAGCTTGTAGTTAGTTAGTTAGTTAGTTAGTTAGTTAGTTAGTTAGTTAGTTAGTTAGTTAGTTAGTTAGTTTAGTTAGTTAGTTAGTTAGTTAGTTTAGTTAGTTTGTTTGTTAGTTAATTAGTTAGTTTGTTAGTTTGTTTGTTATAGTTATAGTTAGTTAGTTTAGTTAGTTAGCTAGTATAGCTAGTTATTTATTAATTTAGTTAGTTAGTTAGTTATTTAGTTAGTTATTTAGTCCGTTAGTTAGTTAGTTAGTTAGTTAGTTAGTTAGTTAGTTAGTTAGTTAGTTAGTTATTTAGTTAGTTAGTTGTAAGTTAGTTAGTTGGTTAGTTTGTTAGTAAGTTAGTTGGTTAGTTCATTGGTTAGTAAGTTAGTTAGTTGGTTAGTTAGTTAGTTAGTTAGTTAGCTAGTTAGTCAGTCAGTTTAGTTAGTTAGTTAGTTAGTTAGTTAGTTAGTTAGTTAGTTAGTTAGTTAATTAGTTAGTTAGTTAGTTAGTTAGTTAGTTAGTTAGTTAGTTAGTTAGTAAGTTAGTTAGTTAGTTAGTTAGTTAGTTAGTTAGTTAGTTAGTTAGTTAGTTTAGATAGTTAGCGAGTTTGTTTAGTTAGTTAGTTAGTTAGTTAGTTAGCTAGCTTAGTTAGTTACATTGCAGGCATAGCTTGTATGTAGTTAGTTAGTTAGTTAGTTAGAGTTAGTTAGTTAAATGGTTAGTTAGTTACTCATCGAGTTAGTTTATCAGTAAATTAGATAGTTAGCGAGTTTGTTAGTTAGTTAGTTAGTTAGTTAGTTAGTTATCAAGCTAGTTAGTTATGTTGCAAGCATAGCTTGTATGTTAGTTAGTTAGTTAGTTAGTTAGTTAGTTAGTTAGTTTGTTAGTTAATTAGATAGTTAGTGAGTTTGTTTGTTAGTTAGTTAGTTAGTTAGTTAGTTAGTTAGTTAGTTAGTTAGTTAGCATAGCTAGTTAGTTTTAGTTAGTTAGTTAGTTAGTTAGTTAGTTAGTTAGTTAGTTAGTTAGTTAGTTAGTTAGTTAGTTAAGTTAGTTAGTTAGTTAGTTAGTTAGTTAGTTAGTTAGTTAGTTAGTTAGTTAGTTAGTTTTAGTTAGTTAGTTAGTTAGTTAGTTAGTTAGTTAGTTAGTTAGTTAGTTAGTTAGCAGGCATTTGTAGTTAGTTTAGTTAGTTAGTTAGTTAGTTAGTTAGTTTAGTTTGTCAGTAAATTAGATAGTTAGCGAGTTAGTTTAGTTAGTTAGTTAGTTAGTTAGTTAGTTAGTTAGTTAGTTAGTTAGCAGTTATAGCTTGTTAGTTAGTTAGTTAGTTTAGCTTGTAGTTAGTTAGTTAGTTAGTTAGTTAGTTAGTTAGTTAGTTTGTTTTGTAAATTAGATAGTTAGCGAGTTTGTTTTAGTTAGTTAGTTAGTTAGTTAGTTAGTTAGTTAGCTAGTTGGTTACATTGCAGCAGGCATAGCTTGTATGATAGTTAGTTAGTAAGTTAGAGTTAGTTAGTTAGTTAGTTAGTTAGTTAGTTTGTCATCGAGTTAGTTTTAGTTAGTTAGTTAGTTAGTTAGTTAGTTAGTTAGTTAGTTAGTTAGTTAGTTAGTTAGTTAGTTAGTTAGTTAGTTAGTTAGTTAGTTAGTTAGTTAGTTAGTTAGTTATAGCTTGTAGTTAGTTAGTTAGTTAGTTAGTTAGTTAGTTAGTTAGTTAGTTAGTTTAGTTTGTTAGTTAGTTAGTTAGAGTAGTTAGTTAGTTAGTTAGTTAGTTAGTTAGTTAGTTAGTTAGTTTAGTTAGTTAGTTAGTTAGTTAGTTAGTTAGTTTGTTAGTTAGTTGCAGTTAGCATAGCTAGTTAGTTAGTTTAGTTAGTTAGTTAGTTAGTTAGTTAGTTAGTTGGTTAGTTAGTTAGTTACTCATCGAGTTAGTTTGTCAGTAAATTAGATAGTTAGCGAGTTTGTTAGTTAGTTAGTTAGTTAGTTAGTTAGTTAGTTAGTTGTTAGTTAGCAAGCATAGTTAGTTATGTTGCAGTTAGCATAGCTTGTTGTTAGTTAGTTAGTTAGTTAGTTAGTTAGTTAGTTAGTTAGTTAGTTAGTTAGTTAGTTAGTTAGTAGTTAGTTAGTTAGTTAGTTAGTTAGTTAGTTAGTTAGTTAGTTAGTTAGTTAGTTAGTTAGTTAGCTTGTATGTTAGTTAGTTAGTTAGTTAGTTAGTTAGTTAGTTAGTTAGTTAGTTAGTTAGTTAGTTAGTTAGTTAGCTAGTTAGTTAGTTAGTAAGTTAGTTAGTTTAGTTAGTTAGTTAGTTAGTTAGTTAGTTAGTTAGTTAGTTAGTTAGTTAGTTAGTTAGTTAGTTAGTTAGTTAGTTAGTTAGTTTAGTTAGTTAGTTAGTTAGTTAGTTTAGTTAGTTAGTTAGTTAGTTAGTTAGTTAGTTAGTTAGTTAGTTAGTTAGTTAGTTAGTTAGTTTAGCGAGTTAGTTGGTTTAGTTAATTAGTTAGTTAGTTAGTTAGTTAGTTAGTTAGTTAGTTAGTTAGTTAGTTAGTTAGTTAGTTAGTTAGTTAGTTAGTTAGTTAGTTAGTTAGTTAGTTAGTTAGTTAGTTAGTTAGTTAGTTAGTTTTAGTTAGTTAGCGAGTTAGTTTGTTAGTTAGTTAGTTAGTTAGTTAGTTAGCAGTTAGTTAGTTAGTTTGCAGGCATAGTTAGTTATGTTAGTTAGTTAGTTGCAAGTTAGCTTGTTAGTTAGTTAGTTAGTTAGTTAGTTATCGAGTTAGTTAGTTAGTCAGTAAATTAGTTAGTTAGCGAGTTAGTTAGTTAGTTAGTTAGTTAGTTAGTTAGTTAGTTAGTTAGTAGTTAGTTAGTTTGCAGGCATAGCTTGTTAGTTAGTTAGTTAGTTAGTTAGTTAGTTAGTTAGTTAGTTAGTTAGTTGTTAGTTTAGTTAGTTAGTTAGTTAGTTAGTTAGTTAGTTAGTTAGTTAGTTAGTTAGTTAGTTAGTTAGTTAGTTAGTTAGTTAGTTGTTAGCAAGCTAGTTAGTTATGTTGCAGGCATAGCTTGCGTATATGTTAGTTAGTTAGTTAGTTAGTTAGTTAGTTAGTTAGTTAGTTAGTTTTAGTTAGTTAGTTTAGTTAGTTAGTTAGTTAGTTAGTTAGTTAGTTAGTTAGTTAGTTAGTTAGTTAGTTAGTTAGTTAGTTAGTTAGTTAGTTAGTTAGTTAGTTAGTTAGTTAGTTAGTTAGTTAGTTAGTTTAGTTAGTTAGTTAGTTAGTTAGTTAGTTAGTTTAGTTAGTTAGTTAGTTAGTTAGTTAGTTAGTTAGTTAGTTAGTTAGTTAGTTAGTTAGTTAGTTAGTTAGTTAGTTAGTTAGTTAGTTAGTTAGTTAGTTAGTTAGTTAGTTAGTTAGTTAGTTAGTTAGTTAGTTAGTTAGTTAGTTAGTTAGTTAGTTAGTTAGTTAGTTAGTTAGTTAGTTAGTTAGTTAGTTAGCTTGTTATAGTTAGTTAGTTAGTTAGTTAGTAGTTAGTTAGTTAGTTAGTTAGTTAGTTAGTTAGTTAATTAGTTGGTTAGTTATTTAGTTAGCTAGATAGTTAGTTAGTTAGTTTGTTAATAAATTAGTTAGTTAGTTATTTGGTTAGTTAGTTATCCAGCAAGTTAGTTAGTTAGTTAGTTAGTTAGTTAGTTAGTTAGTTAGTTAGTTAGTTAGTTAGTTAGTTAGT
The DNA here is from genome assembly GCA_014526335.1 of Chrysaora quinquecirrha. Taxonomy (NCBI): domain Eukaryota; kingdom Metazoa; phylum Cnidaria; class Scyphozoa; order Semaeostomeae; family Pelagiidae; genus Chrysaora; species Chrysaora quinquecirrha. Next base: position 2,011,500 of record JACTAT010000044.1, on the reverse strand, counting down.
TAGTTAGTTAGTTAGTTAGTTAGTTAGTTAGTTAGTTAGTTAGTTGTTAGTTAGTTAGTTAGTTAGTCAGTTAGTTAGTTAGTTAGTTAGTTACTTTGTTAGTAAATTATTTGTTTAGTTAGTTAGTCTTTTAGTTAGTTTTTTAGTTAGTTAGTTAGTTAGTTAGTTGGTTAGTTAATTAGTTAGTTAGTTGTTAGTTAGTTAGTTAGTTAGTTAGTTAGTTAGTTAGTTAGTTATATAGTTAGTTAGTTAGTTAGTTAGTTAGTTAGTTAGTTAGTTAGTTTGTTAGTTAGTTAGTTGGTTAGTTAGTTAGTTAGTTAGTTAGTTAGTTAGTTAGTTAGTTAGCATAGTTTGTTAGTTAGTTAGTTAGTTAGTTAGTTAGTTAGTTAGTTAGTTAGTTAGTTAGTTACAGTTAGCTAGTTAGTTAGCGAGTTAGCGAGTTAGTAAGTTAGTTAGTTAGTTAGTTAGTTAGTTTGCAAGCTAGTTAGTTACATTGCAGGCATAGCTTGTATGATAGTTAGTTAGTAAGTTAGAAAGTTAGTTAGTTAGTTAAATGTTTAGTTAGTTACTCATCGAGTTAGTTTGTCAGTAAATTAGATAGTTAGCGAGTTTGTTAGTTAGTTAGTTAGTTAGTTAGTTAGTTAGTTAGTTAGTTATTTGCAGGCATAGCTTGTATTAGTTGGTTAGTTAGTTAGTTAGTTAGTTAGTTAGTTAGTTAGTTAGTTAGTTAGTTAGTTACTTAGTTAGTTAGTTAGTTAGTTAGTTAGTTAGTTAGTTAGTTAGTTAGTTAGTTAGTTAGTTAGTTAGTTAGTTGGTTAGTTAGTTAGTTAGTTAGTTAGTTAGTTAGTTAGTTAGTTAGTTAGTTAGTTAGTTAGTTAGTTAGTTAGTTAGTTAGTTAGTTAGTTAGTTAATTAGTAGTTAGTTTTGTTTAGTTAGTTTAGTTAGTTAGTTAGTTAGTTAGTTAGTTAGTTTAGTTAGTTAGCAAGCTAGTTGCAGTTAGCATATGCAGGCATAGCTTGTATGTTAGTTAGTTAGTTAGTTAGTTAGTTAGTTAGTTAGTTAGTTAGTTAGTTAGTTAGTTAGTTAGTTAGTTAGTTAGTTAGTTAGTTAGTTAGTTAGTTAGTTAGTTAGTTAGTTAGTTAGTTAGTTTAGTTAGTTAGTTAGTTAGTTAGTTACTTAGCTAGTTAGTTAGTTGGTTAGTTAGTATTAGTTAGTTAGTTAGTTAGTTAGTTAGTTGGTTAGTTAGTTAGTTAGTTAGTTAGTTGGTTAGTTAGTTAGTTCGTTAGTTAGTTAGTTAGTTAGTTAGTTAGTTAGTTAGTTAGTTAGTTAGTTAGTTAGTTAGTTAGTTAGTTAGTTAGTTAGTTAGTTAGTTAGTTAGTTAGTTAGTTAGTTAGTTAGTTAGTAAGTTAGTTAGTTAGCGAGTTTGTTAGTTAGTTAGTTAGTTAGTTAGTTAGTTAGCATAGCTAGTTAGTTAGTTGCAGGCATAGCTTGTATGTTAGTTAGTTAGTAAGTTAGTTAGTTAGTTAGTTAAATGGTTAGTTAGTTAGTTATGGTTAGTTAGTTACTCATCGAGTTAGTTTGTTTGATAGTTAGCGAGATAGTTAGTTAGTTAGTTAGTTAGTTAGTCAGTCAGTTAGTTAGCTAGTTAGCTAGTTAGTTAGTTAGTTTAGTTAGTTAGTTAGTTAGTTAGTTAGTTTAGTTAATTAATTAGTTTAGTTAGTTAGTTTAGTTAGTTAGTTAGTTAGTTAGTTAGTTAGTTAGTTAGTTAGTCAGTTAGTCAGTCAGTTAGTTAGTTTAGTTAGTTAGTTAGTTAGTTAGTTAGTTAGTTAGTTAGTTAGTTAGTTAGTTAGTTAGTTAGTTTGTTAGTTAGTTAGTTAGTTAGTTAGTTAGTCAGTTAGTTAGTTAGTTAGTTAGTTAGCTAGTTAGTTAGTTAGTTAGTTAGTTAGTTTAGTTAGTTAGTTAGTTAGTTAGTTAGTTAGTTAGTTAGTTAGTTAGTTAGTTAGTTAGCGAGTTTGTTAGTTAGTTAGTTAGTTAGTTAGTTAGTTAGTTAAGCTTAGTTAGTTAGTTATGTTTGCAGTTGCAGGCATAGTTGTATGTTAGTTAGTTAGTTTGTTTGTTAGTTAGTAAGCAAGTTAGTTAGTTAGTTGGTTATTTAGTTAGTTAGTTAGTTAGTTAGTTTAGTTTGTTAGTTAGTTAGTTAGTTAGTTAGTTAGTTAGTTAGTTAGTTAGTTAGTTAGTTATTATAGCTTGTACGTAAGTCAGTTAGTAAGTTAGTTAGTTAGTTAACTAGTTAGTTAGTTAGTTAGTTAGTTAGTTGGATCGATTGCTTGTTAGTTAGTTAGTTAGTTAGTTAGTTAGTTAGTTAGTTAGTTAGTTAGTTAGTTAGTTAGTTAGTTAGTTAGTTAGTTAGTTAGTTAGTTAGTTAGTTAGTTAGTTAGTTAGTTAGTTAGTTAGTTAGTTAGTTAGTTAGTTAGTTTGTAATAATTCAGTTAGAGTAGTTAGTTAGTTAGTTAGTTAGTTAGTTAGTTAGTTAGTTAGTTAGTTAGTTAGTTGTTATAGCTTGTACGTAAGTCAGTTAGTAAGCTAGTTAGTTAATTAGTTAGTTAGTTAGTTAGTTAAATGGTTAGTTTAGTTAGTCATTAGTTAGTTAGTTAGTAGTTAGTTAGTTAGTTTTGTTAGTTAGTTAGTTAGTTAGTTAGTTAGTTAGTTAGTTAGTTAGTTAGTTAGTTAGTTTGCAGGCATAGCTTGTATGTTAGTTAGTTAGTTAGTTAGTTAGTTAGTTAGTTAGTTAGTTAGTTAGTTAGTTAGTTAGTTAGTTAGTTTGTTTGTTAGTTAGTTAGTTAGTTAGTTAGTTAGTTAGTTAGTTAGTTAGTTAGTTAGTTAGCATTAGCTTGTAGTTATTTTAGTTAGTTAGTTAGTTAGTTAGTTAGTTTAGTTAGTTAGTTAGTAGTAGTTAGTTAGTTAGTTAGTTAGTTAGTTAGTTAGTAGTTAGTTTTGTTAGTTAGTTAGTTAGTTAGTTAGTTAGTTTAGTTACTTAGTTAGTTAGTTAGTTAGTTAGTTAGTTAGTTAGTTAGTTAGTTAGTTAGTTAGTTAGTTTGTTAGTTAGTTAGTTAGTTAGTTAGTTAGTTAGTTAGTTAGTTAGTTAGTTAGTTAGCTAGTTAGTTATGTTGCAGGCATAGCTTGTATGTTAGTTAGTTAGTTAGTTAGTTAGTTAGTTAGTTAGTTTTTAGTTTAGTTAGTTAGTTAGTTAGTTAGTTAGTTAGTTAGTTAGTTAGTTAGTTAGTAGTTAGTTATGTTGCAGGCATAGCTTGTATGTTAGTTAGTTAGTAAGTTAGAGAGTTAGTTAGTTAAATGGTTAGTTAGTTACTCATCGAGTTAGTTTGTTAGTAAATTAGATAGTTAGTTAGTTAGTTAGTTAGTTAGTTAGTTAGTTAGTTAGTTAGTTAGTTAGTAAGCTAGTTAGTTATGTTGCAGGCATAGCTTGTATGTTAGTTAGTTAGTTAGTTAGTTAGTTAGTTAGTTAGTTAGTTAGTTAGTTAGTTAGTTAGTTAGTTAGTTAGTTAGTTAGTTTAGTTAGTTAGTTAGTTAGTTAGTTAGTTAGTTAGTTAGTTAGTTAGTTAGTTAGTTAGTTAGTTAGTTAGTTAGTTAGTTAGTTAGTTTAGTTAGTTAGTTAGTTAGTTAGTTAGTTAGTTAGTTAGTTTAGTTAGTTGCAGTTAGTTAGTTAGTTAGTTAGTTAGTTAGCGAGTTAGTTAGTTAGTTAGTTAGTTAGTTAGTTAGTTAGTTAGTTAGTTAGTTAGTTAGTTAGTTAGTTAGTTAGTTAGTTAGTTAGTTAGTTAGTTAGTTAGTTAGTTAGTTAGTTAGTTAGTTAGTTAGTTAGTTAGTTATAGTTAGTTAGTTAGTTAGTTAGTTAGTTAGTTAGTTAGTTAGTTAGTTAGTTAGTTAGTTTAGTTTAGATAGTTAGTTAGTTAGTTAGTTAGTTAGTTAGTTAGTTAGTTAGTTAGTTAGTTAAGTTAGTTAGTTGCAGTTAGCTTGTTATGTTAGTTAGTTAGTTAGTTAGTTAGTTAGTTAGTTAGTTGCAGTTAGTTAGTTAGTTAGTTAGTTAGTTAGTTAGTTAGTTAGTTATTAGATTAGTTAGTTAGTTAGCGAGTTTTAGTTAGTTAGTTAGTTAGTTAGTTAGTTAGCTAGTTAGTTAGTTTGCAGGCATAGCTTGTAGTTAGTTAGTTAGTTAGTTAGTTAGTTAGTTAGTTAGTTAGTTAGTAAGTTAGTTAGTTTGTTAGTATAGTTAGTTAGTTAGTTAGTTTGTTAGTTAGTTAGTTAGTTAGCTAGTTAGTAAGTAGTTAGTAGTTAGTTAGTTAGTTAGTTAGTTAGTTAGTTAGTTAGTTAGTTAGTTAGTTAGTTAGTTAGTTAGTCAGTTAGTTAGTTAGTTAGTTAGTTAGTTAGTTAGTTAGTTAGTTAGTTAGTTAGTTAGTTAGTTAGTTAGTTAGTTAGTTAGTTAGTTAGTTAGTTAGTTAGTTAGTTAGTTAGTTAGTTAGTTAGTTAGTTAGTTAGTTAGTTAGTTAGTTAGTTAGTTAGTTAGTTAGTAAATTAGTTAGTTAGTTAGTTAGTTAGTTAGTTAGTTAGTTAGTTAGTTAGTTTAGTTAGTTAGTTAGTTAGTTAGTTAGTTAGTTAGTTAGTTAGTTAGTTAGTTAGTTAGTTAGTTAGTTAGTTAGATCATTAGTTAGAAAGTTAGTTAGTCAGTTAGTTAGTTAGTTAAGGTTAGTTAGTTAGTTAGTTAGTTGGTTAGTTAGTTAGTTTATTATTTAGTTAGTTAGTTCATTAGTTAGTTAGTTAGTTAGTTAGTTAGTTAGTTAGTTAGTTAGTTAGTTAGTTAGTTAGTTAGTTAGTTAGTTAGTTAGTTAGTTAGTTAGTTAGTTAGTTAGTTAGTTAGTTAGTTAGTTAGTTAGTTAGTTAGTTAGTTAGTTAGTTAGTTAGTTAGTTAGTTAGTTAGTTAGTTAGTTAGTTAGTTAGTTAGTAGTTAGTTAGTTAGGCATAGCTTGTATGTTAGTTAGTTAGTTAGTTAGTTAGTTAGTTAGTTAGTTAGTTAGTTAGTTCATTGAGTTAGTTTGTTAGTAAATTAGATTAGTTAGTTAGTTTGTTAGTTAGTTAGTTAGTTAGTTAGTTAGTTAGTTAGTTAGCTAGTTAGTTAGTTGCAGTTATTAGTTTGTAGTTAGTTAGTTAGTTAGTTAGTTAGTTAGTTAGTTAGTTAGTTAGTTAGTTAGTTAGTTAGTTAGTTAGTTAGTTAGTTAGTTAGTTAGTTAGTTAGTTAGTTTTGTTAGTTAGTTAGTTAGTTAGTTAGCTTAGTTGTTAGTTAGTTTTAGTTAGTTAGCAAGCTAGTTGGTTATTTGCAGGCATAGCTTGTATGTTAGTTAGTTAGTTAGTTAGTTAGTTAGTTAGTTAGTTAGTTAGTTAGTTAGTTAGTTAGTTAGTTTAGTTAGTTAGTTTGTTAGTTAGTTAGTTAGTTAGTTAGTTAGTTAGTTAGTTAGTTAGTTAGTTAGTTAGTTTAGCAGTTAGTTAGTTATGTTAGTTAGTTAGTTAGTTAGTTAGTTAGTTAGTTAGTTAGTTAGTTAGTTAGTTTAGTTAGTTTGTTAGTTAGTTAGTTAGTTAGTTAGTTAGTTTTTAGTTAGTTAGTTAGTTAGTTAGTTAGTTAGTTAGTTAGTTAGTTAGTTAGTTGTAGTTAGTTAGTTAGTTAGTTTAGTTAGTTAGTTAGTTAGTTAGTTAGTTAGTTAGTTAGTTAGTTAGTTAGTTAGTTAGTTAGTTAGTTAGTTAGTTAGTTAGTTAGTTAGTTAGTTAGTTAGTTAGTTAGTTTAGTTAGTTTTAGCAGTTAGTTTGTATGTTAGTTAGTTAGTTAGTTAGTTAGTTAGTTAGTTAGTTAGTTAGTTAGTTAGTAGTCTAGTTAGTTAGTTAGTTAGTTAGTTAGTTAGTTAGTTTGTTTGTTAGTTAGTTAGTTAGTTAGTTTGCATGCTAGTTAGTTACATTGCAGGCATAGCTTGTATGATAGTTAGTTAGTAAGTTAGAGTTAGTTAGTTAAATGGTTAGTTAGTTACTCATCGAGTTAGTTTGTCAGTAAATTAGATAGTTAGTTAGTTTGTTAGTTAGTTAGTTAGTTAGTTAGTTAGTTAGTTAGTTAGTTAGTTAGTTAGTTAGTTAGTTAGTTAGTTAGTTAGTTAGTTAGTTAGTTAGTTAGTTAGTTAGTTAGTTAGTTAGTTAGTTAGTTTTTAGTTTAGTTAGTTAGTTAGTTAGTTAGTTAGTTAGTTAGTTAGTTGTTAGTTGTTAGTTAGCATAGCTTGTATGTTAGTTAGTTAGTAAGTTAGAGTTAGTTAGTTAAATGGTTAGTTAGTTAGTTATTTGAGTTAGTTTGTCAGTAAATTAGATAGTTAGCGAGTTTGTTAGTTAGTTAGTTAGTTAGTTAGTTAGTTAGTTAGTTAGTTAGTTAGTTAGTTAGTTAGCTATGTTGCAGGCATAGCTTGTATGTTAGTTAGTTAGTTAGTTAGTTAGTTAGTTAGTTAGTTAGTTAGTTAGTTAGTTAGTTAGTTAGTTAGTTAGTTAGTTAGTTAGCAAGCTAGTTAGTTAGTTAGTTAGTTAGTTAGTTAGTTAGTTAGTTAGTTAGTTAGTTAGTTTGTTAGTTAGTTAGTTAGTTAGTTAGTTAGTTAGTTAGTTAGTTAGTTAGTTAGTTAGTTAGTTAGTTAGTTAGTTAGTTAGTTAGTTAGTTAGTTAGTTAGTTAGTTAGTTAGTTAGTTAGTTAGTTAGTTAGTTAGTTAGTTTGTTAGTTTAGTTTAGTTTAGTTAGTTAGTTAGTTAGTTAGTTAGTTAGTTAGTTAGTTAGTTAGTTAGTTAGTTAGTTAGTTAGTTAGTTAGTTAGTTAGTTAGTTAGTTAGTTAGTTAGTTAGTTAGTTAGTTAAATTAGTTAGTTAGTTAGTTTAGTTAGTTAGTTAGTTAGTTAGTTAGTTAGTTAGTTAGTTAGCTTAGTTAGTTAGTTAGTTGCAGGCATAGCTTGTATGTTAGTTAGTTAGTTAGTTAGTTAGTTAGTTAGTTAGTTAGTTAGTTAGTTAGTTAGTTAGTTAGTTAGTTAGTTAGTTTGTTAGTTAGTAAGTTAGTTGCTTAGTTAGTTAGTTAGTTAGTAAGGTAGTTGGTTAGCTTGTTAGTTAGTTAGTTAGTTAGTTAGTTAGTTAGTTAGTTAGTTAGTTAGTTAGTTAGTTAGTTAGTTAGTTAGTTAGTTAGTTTGTTAGTTAGTTAGTTAGTTAGTTAGTTAGTTAGTTAGTTAGTTAGTTAGTTAGTTAGTTAGTTAGTTAGATAATTAGTTAGTTAGTTGCAGTTAGCTTGTTAGTTTAGTTAGTTAGTTAGTTAGTTAGTTAGTTAGTTGGTTAGTTAGTTAGTTAGTTAGTTAGTTAGTTAGTTAGTTAGTTAGTTAGTTACTTAGTTAGTTAGTCAGTTAGTTGTAGTTAGTTAGTTAGTTAGTTAGTTAGTTGGTTAGTTAGTTAGTTGGTTAGTTAGTTAGTTAGTTTGTTAGTTTAGTAGTTAGTTAGTTAGTTAGTTAGTTAGTTAGTTAGTTAGTTAGTTAGTTAGTTAGTTAGTTAGTTAGTTAGTTAGTTAGTTAGTTAGTTAGTTAGTTAGTTAGTTAGTTAGTTAGTTAGTTAGTTAGTTTGTTAGTAAATTAGATAGTTAGCGAGTTTGTTAGTTAGTTAGTTAGTTAGTTAGTTAGTTAGTTAGCTAGTTAGTTAGTTGCAGGCATAGCTTGTATGTTAGTTAGTTAGTAAGTTAGTTAGTTAGTTAGTTAGTTACTCATTGAGTTAGTTTGTTAGTAAATTAGATAGTTAGCGAGTTTGTTAGTTAGTTAGTTAGTTAGTTAGTTAGTTAGTTAGTTAGTTAGTTAGTTAGTTAGTTAGTTAGTTAGTTAGTTAGTTAGTTAGTTAGTTAGTTAGTTAGTTAGTTAGTTAGTTAGTTAGTTAGTTAGTTAGTTGCAGTAAATTAGTTAGTTAGTTAGTTAGTTAGTTAGTTAGTTAGTTAGTTAGTTAGTTAGTTAGTTAGTTAGTTAGTTAGTTAGTTACGTAGTTAGTTAGTTAGTTAGTTAGTTAGTTAGTTAAGTTAGTTAGTTAGTAAAGTTAGTTAGTTAGTTAGTTAGTTAGTTTAGTTAGTTAGTTAGTTAGTTAGTTTGTTAGTTAGTTAGTTAGTTAGTTAGCAAGCTAGTTAGTTACATTGCAGGCATAGCTTGTATGTTAGTTAGTTAGTTAGTTAGTTAGTTAGTTAGTTAGTTAGTTACTCATCGAGTTAGTTTGTCAGTAAATTAGATAGTTAGCGAGTTTGTTAGTTAGTTAGTTAGTTAGTTAGTTAGTTAGTTAGCTAGTTAGTTATGTTGCAGGCATAGCTTGTATGTTAGTTAGTTAGTTAGTTAGTTAGTTAGTTAGTTAGTTAGTTAGTTAGTTAGTTAGTTAGTTAGTTAGTTAGTTTGTTAGTTAGTTAGTTAGTTAGTTAGTTAGTTAGTTAGTTAGTTAGTTGCAGGCATAGCTTGTTGTTAGTTAGTTAGTTAGTTAGTTGGTTAGTTAGTTAGTTAGTTAGTTAGTTAGTTAGTTAGTTAGTTAGTTAGTTAGTTAGTTGGTTAGTTAGTTAGGTTGTTAGTTAGTTAGTTAGTTAGTTAGTTAGTTAGTTAGTAAGCGAGTTAGTTAGTTAGTTAGTTAGTTAGTTAGTAGTTAGTTAGTTAGTTAGTTAGTTTAGCATGTTAGTTGTTATGTTAGTTAGTTAGTTAGTTAGTTAGTTAGTTAGTTAGTTAGTTAGTTAGTTTGTTAGTAAATAAGATAGTTAGCGAGTTTGTTTGATTTTGTTAGTTATTTAGTTAGTTAGTTAGTTAGTTAGTTAGTAAGCTAGTAAGTTAGCTTGCAGGCATAGCTTGTATGTTAGTTAGTTAGTTAGTTAGTTAGTTAGTTAGTTAGTTAAATGTTAGTTAGTTAGTCATCGAGTTAGTTTGTTAGTAAATAGGAGAGTTAGCGAGTTTGTTAGTTAGTTAGTTAGTTAGTTAGTTAGTTAGTTAGCTAGTTAGTTAGTTGCAGTTAGCTTGTATTTAGTTAGTTAGTTAGTTAGTTAGTTAGTTAGTTAGTTAGTTAGTTAGTTAGTTAGTTTAGATTAGTTAGTTAGTTAGTTAGTTAGTTAGTTAGTTAGTTGGTTAGTCGTTTGGTTAGTTAGTTAGTTTAGTTAGTTAGTTTGTTGTAAGTTAGATAGTTATAGTTTGTTATGTTAGTTAGTTAGTTAGTTAGCAGCTAGTTAGTTAGTTAGTTGTAGTTAGTTAGTTAGTTAGTTAGTTTAGTTAGTATTAGTTAGTTAGTTAGTTAGTCAGTCAGTCAGGTAGTTAGTTTGTTGTTAGTTTGTTTGTTAGTTTTAGTTTGTTAGTTAGTTAGTTAGTTAGTTAGTTAGTTAGTTAGTTAGTTAGTTAGTTTGTTAGTTAGTTAGTTAGTTAGTTAGTTAGTTATTTAGTTAGTTAGTTAGTTAGTTAGTTAGTTAGTTAGTTAGTTAGTTAGTTAGTTAGTTAGTTAGTTAGTTAGTTAGTTAGTTAGTTAGTTAGTTAGTTAGTTAGTTAGTTTGTAGTTTAGTTAGTTTGCAGGCATAGTAGTTTAGTTAGTTAGTTAGTTAGTTAGTTAGTTAGTTAGTTAGTTAGTTAGTTAGTTAGTTTAGTTAGTTAGTTAGTTAGTTAGTTTGTTAGTAAGTTAGTTAGTTAGTTTAGTTAGTTAGTTAGTTAGTTGCAAGCTAGTTAGTTAGTTTGCAGGCATAGCTTGTATGATAGTTAGTTAGTTAGTTAGAGTTAGTTAGTTAAATGGTTAGTTAGTTACTCATCGAGTTAGTTTGTTAGTTAGTAAATTAGATAGTTAGCGAGTTTGTTAGTTAGTTAGTTAGTTAGTTAGTTAGTTAGTTAGTTAGTTAGTTATGTTGCAGGCATAGCTTGTATAGTTAGTTAGTTAGTTAGTTAGTTAGTTAGTTAGTTAGTTAGTTAGTTTAGTTAGTTAGTTAGTTAGTTAGTTAGTTAGTTAGTTAGTTAGTTAGTTAGTTAGTTAGTTAGTTAGTTAGTTAGTTAGTTAGTTAGTTAGTTTAGTTAGTTAGTTAGTTAGTTAGTTAGTTAGTTAGTTAGTTTAGTTAGTTAGTTAGTTAGTTAGTTAGTTAGTTAGTTAGTTAGTTAGTTAGTTAGTTAGTTAGTTAGTTAGTTAGTTAGTTAGTTAGTTAGTTAGTTAGTTAGTTAGTTAGTTAGTTTGTTAGTTATGTTAGTTAGTTAGTTAGTTAGTTAGTTAGTTATTTAGTTAATTATTTACTTTGTTAGTTAGTTAGTTTTGTTAGTTAGTTAGTTAGTTAGTTAGTTAGTTAGTTAGTGCAGGTTAGTTAGTTATGCAGGCATAGTTTGTTTGTTATTTAGTTAGTTAGTTAGTTAGTTAGTTAGTTAGTTAGTTTGTCAGTAAATTAGATAGTTAGCGAGTTTGTTTGTTAGTTAGTTAGTTAGTTAGTTAGTTAGTTAGCTAGTTAGTTATGTTGCAGGCATAGCTTGTATGTTAGTTAGTTAGTTAGTTAGTTAGTTAGTTAGTTAGTTAGTTAGTTAGTTAGTTAGTTTGTTAGTTAGTTTTGTTAGTTAGTTAGTTAGTTAGTTAGTTAGTTAGAGTTTTAGTTAGTTAGTTAGTTAGTTAGTTAGTTAGTTAGTTAGTTAGTTAGTTAGTTAGTTAGTTAGTTAGTACGCTAGTTAGTTAGTTAGTTAGTTAGTTAGTTAGTTAGTTAGTTAGTTAGTTAGTTAGTTAGTTAGTTGTTAGTTAGTAAGTTAGTTAGTTAGTTAGTTAGTTAGTTAGCTAGTTAGTTAGTTAGTTAGTTAGTTAGTTAGTTAGTTTGTTTGTTAGTAGTTAGTTAGTTATTAGCAGCTTTAGTTAGTTGTTTAGTTGTATGATAGTTAGTTAGTTAGTTAGTTAGTTAGTTAGTTAAATGGTTAGTTAGTTACTCATCGAGTTAGTTTGTCAGTAAATTAGATAGTTAGCGAGTTTGTTAGTTAGTTAGTTAGTTAGTTAGTTAGTTAGTTAGTTAGTTAGCTAGTTAGTTATGTTGCAGGCATAGCTTGTATGTTAGTTAGTTAGTTAGTTAGTTAGTTAGTTAGTTAGTTAGTTAGGTAGTTTGTGAGTTAGTTAGTTAGTTTGTTAGTAGTTAGTTAGCGAGTTTGTTAGTTAGTTAGTTAGTTAGTTAGTTAGTTAGTTAGTTAGTTAGTTATTAGTTAGTAGTTAGTTAGTTAGCTTGTATGTTAGTTAGTTAGTTAGTTAGTTAGTTAGTTAGTTAGTTAGTTAGTTAGTTAGTTAGTTAGTTAGTTAGTTAGTTAGTTAGTTAGTTAGTTAGTTTTAGTTAGTTAGTTAGTTAGTTAGTTAGTTAGTTAGTTAGTTAGTTAGTTTGCAGGCATTACTTGTATGTTAGTTAGTTAGTTAGTTAGTTAGTTAGTTAGTTAGTAAATGGTTAGTTAGTTACTCATCGAGTTAGTTTGTCAGTAAATTAGATAGTTAGCGAGTTTGTTTGTTAGTTAGTTAGTTAGTTAGTTAGTTG
>JACTAT010000044.1:1932937-1995134 GCA_014526335.1 Chrysaora quinquecirrha | reverse complement strand
TTGTGAAATGTGACTTGCTATGGCCTGACCTGTCCTGTTAATTGCAAATGGTACGATTAGGGGTCTGGACCAGAGTACCCCAGTCTAAAAATAGAACTTAGGGGCCGAAAATGACTTTGGTCTATATCGAATCTTTTTCAGCGTATCAAACTGCGTTTATGTGGTGAATTGTGACTTGCTATGGCCTGGCCTGTTCTGTTAATGGCAACTGGTGCGATTAGGGGTCTGGACCAGATTACCCCAGTCCAAAAATAGAAATTAGGGGCAAGATATGACTTGGGTCTATATTAAATATTTTTCAGCGTATTAAACTGCGTTTATGTGGTGAATTGTGACTTTCTATAACCTGGCGTTCTCAGTTCATGGCCAATTGTACGATTGGGGGTCTGGACCAGATTACCCCAGTCTAAAAATAGAAATTAGGGGCAAGATATGACTTGGGTCTATATCAAATATTTTTCAGCGTATTAAACTGCGTTTATGTGGTGAATTGTGACTATCTATGACCTGGCTTTCTCAGTTTATGGCTTGACTTGACTTGGGTCTATATCACATCTTTTTTAGCGTACCAAACTTAGTATTTTCTGAAATTTTGGTGCTTGTATAACAATTTGCACAATCCTGCTGTATTTTTGCACTAACCTCCTGCGCTACTTCCATACTTTGTTGCTTCTATATTTTCTTGCTTCTATATTTTCTTGCTTCAATATATTTTCTTGCTTCTATATCTTCTTGATTCGATACTTTCTCGCTTCCACATTTTCTTGCTTCCATCTTTTCTAGCTTCCATGTTTTCTTGCTTCTATATTGTTATGCTTCTATATTTTCTTGCTCCAATTTTTTCTTCCTGCTATATTTTTTTGCTTCCATATATTTTTGCTTCCGTATTTACTTGCTTCACTATATTCTTGCTTCAATATTTTCTTGCTTCTATATTTTCCTGCTTCTATACTTTCTTGTTTCCATATTTTTTTGCTTCTATATTTTCTTGCTTGCATATTTTCTTGCTTCAATATTTACTTGCTTCTATATTTTCTTGTTTCAATATACTCTTGCTTCCATATTTTCTTGCTTGTATATTTTCTTTCTTCCATATTTTCTTGTTTTATATTTTCTTGCTTCTATATTTTCTTGCTTCCATATTTTCTTCCTTCTATATTTTCTTGCTTCTATATTTTCTTGTTTCAATATACTCTTGCTTCCATATTTTCTTGCTTGTATATTTTCTTTCTTCCATATTTTCTTGTTACAATATTTTCTTGTTCTATATTTTCTTGCTTCCGTATTTTCTTGCTTCAATATTTTCTTGCTTCTATATTTTCTTGCTTCCATAATTTCTTGCTTCCATATTTTTTTCCTTCTATATTTTCTTGCTTCTATATTTTCTTGCTTCCGTAGTTTCTTGCTTCAATATTTTCTTGCTTCTATATATTCTTGCTTCTATATTTTCTTGCTTCCGTAGTTTCTTGCTTCAATATTTTCTTGCTTCCATATTTTCTTGCTTCCATAATTTCTTGCTTCCATATTTCCTTGCTTCCAAATTTTCTTGCTTCTATATTTTCTTGCTTCCATTCTTTCTTGCTTCTATATTTTCTGGCTTTTATATTTTCTTGCTTCAATATATTTTCTTGCTTCAATATATTTTTGCTTCCATATTTTCTTGCTTAAATATTTTCTTGCTTATACATTTTCTTGCTTCCATATTTTCTTGCTTTCATTCTTTCTTGCTTCTATATTTTCTTGCTTCAATATATTTTCTTGCTTCAATATATTCTTGCTTGCATATTTTCTTGCTTAAATATTTTCTTGCTTCCATGTTTTCTTGCTTCTATATTTTCTTGGTTCAATATTTTATTGCTTCAATATTTTCTTGCCTCAATATTTTCTTGCTTCCTTACCCCTTTAATTTTTTCTGGAAATAAAGTATTGAATCTCCCAAATATGGTAATAAGGCCACACTTAAGCAAAACAAGGTTTTATGCAAGGATGAACAGTATGAGATGTGGATAAGGATGAGGTCGCTGTTGTGCTGTCAAGATAAAAGAGTGAATGCCCCCTTCGATGAAAAAGAGCAACCTTTGAATGAAATATGCCTTGAATGTAAAAAAAAGCAACGTGGCATAGCATGATTACGAAAAGGTACATCATACAATCAACATAGGTAATTAGCAAAAGAGTAACACGATTTTCCTTGAAATCTGAACTTGAAATAAACAGAAAAAGATTTCAAGCTGTTGGATTTTCTTTTACAAAAGAAAATTGACACAGATTATTCAAACCAGACTAATGGGCAATTAACATTCTAATTATGTCATCGTACTTAGTAATCACACTATTCCTCATCTAATATCCAAGTATGGTAATTAGGCCACTGGGGTAATCTGGTCCAGACCCCTAATTGTACCATTGGGTTTAGAGGAAGAACGACAGGTCATAGGAAGTCGTAATTCTCACAGTCAGGGGCAGTTTGATGCGTCAAAACGATGTTATATAGACCCTATTCACATATTGCCCCTAAATTCTATTTTTAGACTTGGGGTTGATTTGCCCATGCTCAGCCAATGCATTTGTATAAAATTGGTTTGCAGCTTTGCAAATTATGTAGATATGCGGGCTATGCAGCATATGTAAAGCAAAAGAAGATAATATAAAGAGAATCAACTTGATATTTGATGTGTATAAAGAAACAGTATCAGAGAAGGAGCTCGACAAAATCACGGAAAGAGAATGCGGCTTGGAGTAGCAGAGTCTGCTCTTATTCCAAAAAGCTGGAAAAATTTCCTTATAGATGCAAGTAAGAAGGAACTTTTTAAATTCTTAGCCAGTTCCGTTTTTCATTTCATTTCGTTAGATAGAATAGTTGTAGTCACTTTCATGGATCAAATGTTGACAAATGAGGCAACAGTTCTGCAGAGTGAGTTCCCAGTCAGTTTAGTCCTTGCAATCACGAAGAAGCCGATACGAGGCTTCTTCTTCATGCATCAAATTGTGGCTTGCATGGCACGGAGGATTCTTCCATACTAACGGTACCTGGGGATGTGCTGCACTAGAGGGTATACTTTTTCGGACTTTTAGTAAAGCCAAGGGTATACTTTTTGGCAATTTTGGTCTAGCAAAGGATATCATATTTGGCAATGAAGCGGCCACGCTTTCGTATTTAGTAGCCTTGGAAAGTAGAAATTTTAACTTAAACATTTTTAAAGGGAACTGGTAAAAGCAATATAGGTCACTTTGAATTCTCCGTCTGAAGACCAACAATTTCGGGCGTATTTGTCTGGCCAAGGGCTGTATCGTTTTGGCAGATATTGGTCTAGCAAAGGGTACATTTTTTTGATACTACAATCCTGGACAAAAGTTAGGAGACACTTACGGAAACCGGGTCTCTCTCGTCATATTTGGACCCCCTTCCCCCCCAAAGTCAATGTTGAAGACTGTAAAGACGTTTTTTGTGTGCCTGGTCCCTGTTTTTTCATCTGAAAGCAACATTGACTTTGGGGGGAGGGGTATATACTAATAAATCAAGCATTTATTACCCGAAGACGAAATTGCACTCTAAAATTGCCAGTGTCTCCTAACCTTTTGTCCAGGAGTGTCTTTCCTGCAGCTTGCACTATGCTCTCAAACTTTTCCTCTAGGAAAGCGGCAAAGTACTTTCCATTCATCTTGTCGTACTTTTGACAGCAAATGACTCCTTTATGATAACTTATTGCTACAATAAACTTACAATAGTTTCCACCTGTCCCACAGACCGCACCCTTGGCCGTACAACCTTTTGCGAGTCCCTCACTCTTTTTGCGCCAGACTCTACTGGCTGGGGCCAATGCTTGATCACACGGATTTCTCTTATAAACAAAACCAACTGCATCCAAATAGAATGCTATGGTCTTCTTCCAGACATCTTCAGGGTAATTTCTTGTAATGTGCTTAGCAAATGCTACTCGTTTCTTGCGGTCCTTGTCACTGAGAAGCCCCTTTTTCCTTGCCTGCAGGTAGTTAAAGCCATTTGCATTAAGAAGCGTTGTGATCGTCCTTCTTGATACGTGGGTAATACTCGCTCTTTCCATCAGTCGCCGTATTGTCCAGTTAGGCCGCTCGGCTCTCATAACCATCACAAGTCGCAAAATCTTTCTCTTCTCTCTTTGTGTTAATTTGGCTGGCCGCCCTCCACGATTGACAGTTCCTGCTTTTTTTCCCTTGCTATTCATTTGCTCCTTCCATATACGGTATACGTGTGCTCTAGAAATTCCTGTTTCTCTCGATAACCCAGTAGATCTTTTATCTCGATTCAAAATTACATAAGCACGTATTTCTGGAGTTATCACCCTCTTCCTGGCCATTTTGTTTTCGATCTGAACCTGATTATTGTGAATATGATAGATAAACCGTTTATCGCCCCAATCGCTGACACAGAACAGCAGAACAAGAGAAAATTTCATATATCTTAATACACGTCTTTGCCTTGACAGTTCCAAGCATTTTTTGTCAATTTCCAACACAGCCAACGAACTTACATTATGAGAACAACATAATTCCGATCCCTATGACAACATTACAAATTAACCAATCAGATGAGTGTAAATTTAAAAAAGGTGTTAAATCATGAGCTTGGTTACAATGAATAACAAAAACATTGTTAGACTTTGCTTACATCCCTGAATACAGAATAATAGAAAATTTAAATTCACAAGACAAAACATAGCAGACGCAGAGTTGGTTGCACGAGGAGTTGTTCAATCTCAACTTCTCGAAAGGGCTGACATCCTACCTTAATTGTCATTTATTTGACGTCACAATTCTCTAAAATATCATTACTGTGGAGGTTAATTTATTTATAATCATGAAAATGTCATATAACCCTACACAGATATAAAACATCCCGCAAAGGTGACAATCTTAAAAGTCTAAGATATCCTGTGCTTGAAAACCAATAGAGACAATCGAGGGACATCCAAACTTGGCATCTGTTTCTTCTCCGAAAACCTCAAAGGCCAGTAAAGCCACAAAGAGCAAGGGAAGATGGAAAGATGCAAATGAACCGCAGCCACGAGGATCTTAAACCCTTTCCTATTTTTCACGACAATTTTGTTTAAAGGGTTACCGTTTACCCCTTCCTTGACAAAACCAAAAAATTTTTCATTCTTTTAAAATAATTTTCCTTTTTTTAAAAGTTTTGAATTTCCCCGGAATTTTTATTGAAAAATTTAAAGGGGTTTAAAAACCTTAAATTAAAATTTTTTAAGATTTTTAAAAATTTTTTAAAAATTTTTGTTCATATCAAAAATTTTTTTAATTTTTACTTTCCTGTAAAATTTTTAAATTTTTAATTTTACAAAATTTTTAAAACCCAATTGGTTTTAAACGGGTTTTCTTTTAAACTTCCGAAAGAAACCCCCTTTTTCTTTTTTCCCCCTTTTTCCCAAAATTTTCTTTTGGGAATTTTTTCTAAAATTCCTTAAAACGGGGAAAAAATACCTTTTTTTAGTTTTTTGAAAACCTAAACTTTCCCGCCCCAATTTTTCCCAAAAATTTTCCCAGCATTTTTGGGACTTTTATTTAAACCCTTATCCCAAAAAATTTTATTTTAAAGGCCCCTTTAAAACTTTTTGGTTACCCCCCAAAAGGGGGGTTTTTTCCCAAATTTTTAAAAAAAACCCTTAAATTGGTAGTTTTCCAAAAGGGAAATTTCCAATGTCTAAAAACCCCGGGAAAACCCTTTTTCCTTCCTGAAATTTGTTTGGGCCTTTCCCTTAAAAACCTGCTTTTTTGGTTTTTTGTTTCCCAACCCAGTTCCCTGTTTCTTAAACCCAAAAAATTTTTCCTTTTAAAATTTGGGCATAAGGGGCATCTTTTTTTCGGGCCTAAAAGGGGAAACCCAAACCCAACCAAAAAAAAAAAAAAATTTAAAACCCCCCCAGAAACGCCCCAAAAGTTAATTTTGAAAAAAAAACCAAAAAAAGGGGTTTGAAAAAAAGGAAACAGAGAAAAAAAAAAATTTTCCTTCCCAAAATTTTTTTAAAAATAAAAAAAAAATAAAAAGCCCTTTGAAAAAATTTTCAAAGGAAATTTAAAAAAACTCCCGAAAGGGTCCCTTTTTTAAATTGGGTAAAATTTTTTCCCGGGAAATTTTAAAATTGAAAAGATTCCCAAATTCTGGGTAAATTTAAAAGTTTTTGGGTAAAAAAATAGGGAAATTTTTTAAAAATTTTTGGGAAAACCCCACCTTAAAAAAATTTTACAAAAATTTAAAAAAAAAGCTTACTTTTGGTTAATTAAAAGCGAAAAATTTTTTTTCCCCAAGATTTTTGAAAGGGGCCTTTGGACCCAAAAAGGGCCCAAAGGGGGCCCGGTCCAAAGGGAAATTTTAAATCCCTTTCGAAAAAAATCCGGGTTTCCAAGAAAAGGCCCATTCAGGCCCAAATCCCACCCGAAATAAAAAGGGGGTTTTCTTCCGAAAAAGGAAAAAAGGTTTGGGCCCCGAAAACCCCCCAACCCAAAGGGGCAAGCTGGGAGGGAACCCAAAAGGGTTTTTTTTAAAACCCTTTAAAAAAGGGGAAAAAAAACGAAAGAAAGAAAAAAAGGGAAACCCAAAAGGGGGCCCAAATTTTCGGCCTAAAAATAAATCCCCAGGAAAGGGGCCCACAAAGGGAAAAAAAACCATGCCTTTTTCGAAAAAGAAAAGGGTTTAAAGAACGTAAAGGAAGAAGGGAAAAGAAAAAAAGGGGAAATGGGTTTTAGAAAAGGGGGGGGAAAAAAAGGGGAAAAAATTAAAAAAATTTTTTTTTTTTTAAAAATTTTAAAAGGTTTTTATAAAAGGAAAAAAACCAAATCTTAAAAATTTCCTTTAAAACCCCCAAACGAAACCCGGAATTTTAAACCCCCTTTTTCCGAAGGACCCATTTTCGGGTTTTTTTCCGGGGCAAAAAATTTGGGGAGGGAAAAAACCCAAAGTTTCCAAAAAGCCCCTCCCAGAGCCCAACTTTTGGCAATTTTAAAACCCGGTAAAAGGGTTGTTAAAACCCTTTTAAAGGTTTGAAATAAAATTTCCCAGTAACCTTTTAAAAACTTTTACGATACAAAAATTTTCGTTTTTAAATAAAACCCTTTTAAAGGTTTCCCAATTATGCTTTAAATTTTTTGGGCTTTTAAAATTGAAAAAGGGCCAAAACAAAAATTTTAAAAGAAAATTTTTAGGGTTTAAATAAAAGGAAATTTAACAAACATAAAAGAATTTTAAAAGTTTAAAAAAAGAAATTTAAAATTTTTCACCCAAAAAATTTTTAAAGGTTTTTTTTTAAAAAAAGATTTAAACGATTTAAGCAAACAAAAAACTTTTTTCCCTTTTGAAATTTGGGACTTTTTAAATTTTTCCCAAAACCCAAAAAGGGGGCCCCAAAATTTTTTACCCAAAAAAAACGTTTCCAAAGTAAATCCAAATTTCTAATTAACCCTTTGGTAAAAAGTTAGGAAAATTTTCAAAATTTTAATTTGGGAAAATAAAAATGGCAAAATTTTTCTTGGGCGATTTTTCAAACCCCAAAGTTTTTTCTTTTTAAATTTTCAAAATTTAAAACAAAAAATTTCCCTTTTTAAAAAGGTTTAAGGTTGCCCTTTAAAAATAAGGTTAAAAAGGAAAAAAAAACGGGAAAAAAATAAATCCCAAAAAAAATTTCCCCCAAAGAAAAATTTTCCCCAAAAAAGCATTAAACCCAAACCCAAAAGGTTCAAGAATACATTTCAAAAAATTTTGGAAAAAAAAGAAAAAATTAACATTTAAACAAAAAAATTTTAAACCCCAAAATTTAAAATTATGAAAAATTTTAAAAACAATTATCCTTTCGGGAAAACCCTTTAAAAAATTTTGCCTTTATTAAAACCTTTTTCCCATTTTTAAAAATTTTAGGAGGGAAAAAGGGAAAATAAATAAAAAAATTTGGTTTTGGGGAGCCTTACCCCCTTTGAAAAAAAAAGGGAAAATTCTTTCCGTTTTTGGGGAAAACAAAGGGTTTTGGGGTTGAAAAATTTGAAAAATTTCCCCTTATTTTCTTAAAAACCTCTCCTTTACATTTTGTTATAGTTAACATTCTCTTGTTCATTGAGTCAATTATACGGTTTATAGTCTCTATAGGTACTTCACTGAGTATGCGCATGATTCTTTGTTTGAACTCTTCCTTAGTTTCTTTCACAATCCCTCTTTCAAAAGCATCACTGGCAAGTCGTTTCTTGGCAATCGAAAACAAATTCTCTATCGGGTTTATGTCAGGGCTTCTCGGTGGGATAGATAACAGGTCGGAGTCCACCCTGGCCATCGCTGCCTTTGCAGCTGCGCTATTTTGCGCTTGCACCCAAACTCTAGAATTCTTTCCTGCAGCTTGCACTATGCTCTCAAACTTTTCCTATAGGAAAGCGGCAAAGTACTTTCCATTCATCTTGTCGTACTTTTGACAGCAAATGACTCCTTTATGATAACTTATTGCTACAATAAACTTACAATAGTTTCCACCTGTCCCACAGACCGCACCCTTGGCCGTACAACCTTTTGCGAGTCCCTCACTCTTTTTGCGCCAGACTCTACCGGCTGGGGCCAATGCTTGATCACACGGATTTCTCTTATAAACAAAACCAACTGCATCCAAATAGAATGCTATGGTCTTCTTCCAGACATCTTCAGCGTAATTTCTTGTAATGTGCTTAGCAAATGCTACTCGTTTCTTGCGGTCCTTGTCACTGAGAAGCCCCTTTTTCCTTGCCTGCAGGTAGTTAAAGCCATTTGCATTAAGAAGCGTTGTGATCGTCCTTCTTGATACGTGGGTAACACTCGCTCTTTCCATCAGTCGCCGTATTGTCCAGTTAGGCCGCTCGGCTCTCATAACCATCACAAGTCGCAAAATCTTTCTCTTCTCTCTTTGTGTTAATTTGGCTGGCCGCCCTCCACGATTGACAGTTCCTGCTTTTTTTCCCTTGGTATTCATTTGCTCCTTCCATATACGGTATACGTGTGCTCTAGAAATTCCTGTTTCTCTCGATAACCCAGTAGCACTTTTATCTCGATTCAAAATTACATAAGCACGTACTTTTGGAGTTATCACCCTCTTCCTGGCCATTTTGTTTTCGATCTAAACCTGATTATTGTGAATATGATAGATAAACCGTTTATCGCCCCAATCGCTGACACAGAACAGCAGAACAAAAGAAAATTTCATATATCTTAATACACGTCTTTGCCTTGACAGTTCCAAGCATTTTTTGTCAATTTCCAACACAGCCAACGAACTTACATTATGAGAACAACATAAATCCGATCCCTATGACAACATTACAAATTAACCAATCAGATGAGTGTAAATTTAAAAAAGGTGTTAAATCATGAGCTTGGTTACAATGAATAACAAAAACATTGTTAGACTTTGCTTACATCCCTGAATACAGAATAATAGAAAATTTAAATACACAAGACAAAACATAGCAGACGCAGAGTTGGTTGCACGAGGAGTTGTTCAATCTCAACTTCTCGAAAGGGCTGACATCCTACCTTAATTGTCATTTATTTGACGTCACAATTCTCTAAAATATCATTACTGTGGAGGTTAATTTATTTATAATCATGAAAATGTCATATAACCCTACACAGATATAAAACATCCCGCAAAGGTGACAATCTTAAAAGTCTAAGATATCCTGTGCTTGAAAACCAATAGAGACTGTCTCTATGTCCATATTTTCGTATATCATTCACAACGCGATAGGTGAACGTTTCGATTTCAACGCCTTATGGCCCAAGAGTTTAGAGAAATTGATAAATGTGCGGTTCGCAAAATATATTTGGTAACTTACAGCAGAGCAGAGGAGGAGCGGTTTCCTTCCAGGCAGTCTTTTGCAAATGCTGTTGCAGAGGGCTTCAATCAAGGTACGTCCAAAGAAAAAAGTGACGCAATGGGTATGTGCTCGAGAAAATCATCAAAAAGAAGGACTTCACTATCATCTCGCCATCAAGCTAAGTGGGAATAAAAGCTGGTTGCCTGTAACGCGGTTTCTTCAAGAAAAACATGGCATATCAGTGCATTTCTCGGATGACAATCACCACGACTATTACAGTGCCTATCGGTACGTAACCAAAGAGGATAGCAATGCCGTAGAAAGTGAGGGACATCCAAACTTGGCATCTGTTTCTTCTCCGAAAACCTCAAAGGCCAGTAAAGCCACAAAGAGCAAGGGAAGACGGAAAGATGCAAATGAACCGCAGCCACGAGGATCAAAACCCCAGAAAAGACGCAGGCTCTCCAATTTGGATGTTGCAGAGATTCTTGTCAAAAATCAAATACGCGAGGAGCAAGGGCTTTATGCCCTAGCAAAGGAACAGAAAGATGAAGGCAAGCTTGACCTTGCAAATTTTGTGCTTGGCAAATCAGAAAAGGCTCTAAATGAAGTAATTCGCTCTGCTTGGAAAGTTGAAGAGTCAAAGGCCACAATAGAAAGAAGAAACATGCCCAGAATGGATCGCGTTTGTGCAGAAATTAAAAGTGAATGCGCCGTTGATTGTCGCGGACAGTGGATTACATGTGCGAAAGAGATGCTCAAGAAAAACGATATAAATGCCTACATGTTTGCTGGCTTTATAAGAGAGTTGCTGGTGAGGGGAAGAGGAAAGTATAGAAACATAATGATAACGGGGCCAGCAAATTGCGGGTAAACGTTCATCCTTGACCCTCTTAATGAGATATTCAAAACATTTACAAATCC
Organism: Chrysaora quinquecirrha; assembly: GCA_014526335.1. Lineage (NCBI taxonomy): Eukaryota > Metazoa > Cnidaria > Scyphozoa > Semaeostomeae > Pelagiidae > Chrysaora > Chrysaora quinquecirrha. The sequence goes on along the minus strand of JACTAT010000044.1, from coordinate 1,984,397 downwards.
CGCCACGACAAGCTATGCTTGGATTGGAGCTGAAAATGCTGAAATTATTTTTCTCAATGATTTCCGGTACTCTAACGAAATTTTGGCTTGGAAAGACATGTTGTTGCTGCTTGAGGGGCAAAGCCTACACTTTGCTGCACCGAAGTCAACATACGCACAAGATATCCTCTTCGACAAGGACACGCCCATCTTCGCTACAAGTAAGGCACCGATAACATTCATCGGCAAGTTTAATACCACCGATGCCATAGAAAATGAGATGATGGATGCAAGGTGGAAAACATTCGCATTCACGCACCAGATACCAGAAAGTGAGCAGAAGCGCCTGCCGAGATGCAAGCGCTGTTTTGCAGAGCTTGTTTTGCTAGGCGATGACTGATAGATTTTCAGATTTTATAAAACCCTCTTTGATAATGTTGGCAAATAAATAAACTTTGCATGTCAATCGTATATTAAATGAAAACAATTCCAGCGCATTGACAATAACTTTTTTGCGCGTTCTACAGATGATCTTTTCCAGTCAGAGTTTCCTCAACTCATGCAATATTCTCAGTGTACGGGCTTTACGCATAATGATAATGTAACATGCAACGGGTAAGCAACGGGTAAGCAACGGGTAAGCAACGGGTAAGCAAAGAATTGCATAGGGGATTGTGTAGAAATGAACGGGTAAGCACGGGTAAGCAACTTACTTTATAAAGATTTATTCTAAGTTTTTATAAAATAAGTTGCTTACCCGTGCTTACCCGTTGATTTCTACACGGTTCCCTATGCAACTCTTTGCTTACCCGTTGCTTACCCGTTGCTTACCCGTTGCTTACCCGTCCCTTGACTCTTTTCCATGCCCATAAAAGGCAGCCTTTCATTCATGTCTGTACAGTTTATAGACATGGTAGCAAAATGGTCCATCGCACAACTCTACTTCCAAGTTTAAGGTTAGCTGTTATCCCCGTGCTACTATCAATCCATATCAGCACTGTGTACGTGTAAGGTAAACACAAGGTAAAATAGTTGTTGCTGCAGTGTCAATGATTGAATTACTTTTCCTTTAAGTAATTTCTATTAGCAAAAGCACTATGAATCCAAAAGAAGAGTAGTTAAGCTTAAGTTTCTATGGCATCTCCAAAACTGTTATTCCTGTTTAAGAAGGTTTTTGAAATTACTGTTACCTGTCAAAATCTAATATTTTATACGATCTCCTTTACATTTTGTTATAGTTAACATTCTCTTGTTCATTGAGTCAATTATACGGTTTATAGTCTCTATAGGTACTTCACTGAGTATGCGCATGATTCTTTGTTTGAACTCTTCCTTAGTTTCTTTCACAATCCCTCTTTCAAAAGCATCACTGGCAAGTCGTTTCTTGGCAATCGAAAACAAATTCTCTATCGGGTTTATGTCAGGGCTTCTCGGTGGGATAGATAACAGGTCGGAGTCCACCCTGGCCATCGCTGCCTTTGCAGCTGCGCTATTTTGCGCTTGCACCCAAACTCTAGAATTCTTTCCTGCAGCTTGCACTATGCTCTCAAACTTTTCCTCTAGGAAAGCGGCAAAGTACTTTCCATTCATCTTGTCGTACTTTTGACAGCAAATGACTCCTTTATGATAACTTATTGCTACAATAAACTTACAATAGTTTCCACCTGTCCCACAGACCGCACCCTTGGCCGTACAACCTTTTGCGAGTCCCTCACTCTTTTTGCGCCAGACTCTACCGGCTGGGGCCAATGCTTGATCACACGGATTTCTCTTATAAACAAAACCAACTGCATCCAAATAGAATGCTATGGTCTTCTTCCAGACATCTTCAGCGTAATTTCTTGTAATGTGCTTAGCAAATGCTACTCGTTTCTTGCGGTCCTTGTCACTGAGAAGCCCCTTTTTCCTTGCCTGCAGGTAGTTAAAGCCATTTGCAATAAGAAGCGTTGTGATCGTCCTTCTTGATACGTGGGTAACACTCGCTCTTTCCATCAGTCGCCGTATTGTCCAGTTAGGCCGCTCGGCTCTCATAACCATCACAAGTCGCAAAATCTTTCTCTTCTCTCTTTGTGTTAATTTGGCTGGCCGCCCTCCACGATTGACAGTTCCTGCTTTTTTTCCCTTGGTATTCATTTGCTCCTTCCATATACGGTATACGTGTGCTCTAGAATTTCCTGTTTCTCTCGATAACCCAGTAGCACTTTTATCTCGATTCAAAATTACATAAGCACGTAGTTCTGGAGTTATCACCCTCTTCCGGGCCATTTTGTTTTCGATCTGAACCTGATTATTGTGAATATGATAGATAAACCGTTTATCGCCCCAATCGCTGACACAGAACAGCAGAATCTCTTAATACACGTCTTTGCCTTGACAGTTCCAAGCATTTTTTGTCAATTTCCAACACAGCCAACGAACTTACATTATGAGAACAACATAAATCCGATCCCTATGACAACATTACAAATTAACCAATCAAATGAGTGTAAATTTAAAAAAGGTGTTAAATCATGAGCTTGGTTACAATGAATAACAAAAAACATTGTTAGACTTTGCTTACATCCCTGAATACAGAATAATAGAAAATTTAAATACACAAGACAAAACATAGCAGACGCAGAGTTGGTTGCACGAGGAGTTGTTCAATCTCAACTTCTCGAAAGGGCTGACATCCTACCTTAATTGTCATTTATTTGACGTCACAATTCTCTAAAATATCATTACTGTGGAGGTTAGTTTATTTATAATCATGAAAATGTCATATAACCCTACACAGATATAAAACATCCCGCAAAGGTGACAATCTTAAAAGTCTAAGATATCCTGTGCTTGAAAACCAATAGAGACTGTCTCTATGTCCATATTTTCGTATATCATTCACAACGCGATAGGTGAACGTTTCGATTTCAACGCCTTATGGCCCAAGAGTTTAGAGAAATTGATAAATGTGCGGTTCGCAAAACATATTTGGTAACTTACAGCAGAGCAGAGGAGGAGCGGTTTCCTTCCAGGCAGTCTTTTGCAAATGCTGTTGCAGAGGGCTTCAATCAAGGTACGTCCAAAGAAAAAGTGACGCAATGGGTATGTGCTCGAGAAAATCATCAAAAAGAAGGATTTCACTATCATCTCGCCATCAAGCTAACCGGGAATAAAAGCTGGTTGCCTGTAACGCGGTTTCTTCAAGAAAAACATGGCATATCAGTGCATTTCTCGGATGACAATCACCACGACTATTACAGTGCCTATCGGTACGTAACCAAAGAGGATAGCAATGCCGTAGAAAGTGAGGGACATCCAAACTTGGCATCTGTTTCTTCTCCGAAAACCTCAAAGGCCAGTAAAGCCACAAAGAGCAAGGGAAGACGGAAAGATGCAAATGAACCGCAGCCACGAGGATCAAAACCCCAGAAAAGACGCAGGCTCTCCAATTTGGATGTTGCAGAGATTCTTGTCAAAATCAAATACGCGAGGAGCAAGGGCTTTATGCCCTAGCAAAGGAACAGAAAGATGAAGGCAAGCTTGACCTTGCAAATTTTGTGCTTGGCAAATCAGAAAAGGCTCTAAATGAAGTAATTCGCTCTGCTTGGAAAGTTGAAGAGTCAAAGGCCACAATAGAAAGAAGAAACATGCCCAGAATGGATCGCGTTTGTGCAGAAATTAAAAGTGAATGCGCCGTTGATTGTCGCGGACAGTGGATTACATGTGCGAAAGAGATGCTCAAGAAAAACGATATAAATGCCTACATGTTTGCTGGCTTTATAAGAGAGTTGCTGGTGAGGGGAAGAGGAAAGTATAGAAACATAATGATAACGGGGCCAGCAAATTGCGGGAAAACGTTCATCCTTGACCCTCTTAATGAGATATTCAAAACATTTACAAATCCCGCCACGACAAGCTATGCTTGGATTGGAGCTGAAAATGCTGAAATTATTTTTCTCAATGATTTCCGGTACTCTAACGAAATTTTGGCTTGGAAAGACATGTTGTTGCTGCTTGAGGGGCAAAGCCTACACTTTGCTGCACCGAAGTCAACATACGCACAAGATATCCTCTTCGACAAGGACACGCCCATCTTCGCTACAAGTAAGGCACCGATAACATTCATCGGCAAGTTTAATACCACCGATGCCATAGAAAATGAGATGATGGATGCAAGGTGGAAAACATTCGCATTCACGCACCAGATATCAGAAAGTGAGCAGAAGCGCCTGCCGAGATGCAAGCGCTGTTTTGCAGAGCTTGTTTTGCTAGGCGATGACTGATAGATTTTCAGATTTTATAAAACCCTCTTTGATAATGTTGGCAAATAAATAAACTTTGCATGTCAATCGTATATTAAATGAAAACAATTCCAGCGCATTGACAATAACTTTTTTGCGCGTTCTACAGATGATCTTTTCCAGTCAGAGTTTCCTCAACTCATGCAATATTCTCAGTGTACGGGCTTTACGCATAATGATAATGTAACATGCAACGGGTAAGCAACGGGTAAGCAACGGGTAAGCAACGGGTAAGCAAAGAGTTGCATAGGGAACCGTGTAGAAATCAACGGGTAAGCACGGGTAAGCAACTTATTTTATAAAAACTTAGAATAAATCTTTATAAAATAAGTTGCTTACCCGTGCTTACCCGTTCATTTCTACACAATCCCCTATGCAATTCTTTGCTTACCCGTTGCTTACCCGTTGCTTACCCGTTGCTTACCCGTCCCTTGACTCTTTTCCATGCCCATAAAAGGCAGCCTTTCATTCATGTCTGTACAGTTTATAGACATGGTAGCAAAATGGTCCATCGCACAACTCTACTTCCAAGTTTAAGGTTAGCTGTTATCCCCCGTGCTACTATCAATCCATATCAGCACTGTGTACGTGTAAGGTAAACACAAGGTAAAATAGTTGTTGCTGCAGTGTCAATGATTGAATTACTTTTCCTTTAAGTAATTTCTATTAGCAAAAGCACTATGAATCCAAAAGAAGAGTAGTTAAGCTTAAGTTTCTATGGCATCTCCAAAACTGTTATTCCTGTTTAAGAAGGTTTTTGAAATTACTGTTACCTGTCAAAATCTAATATTTTATACGATCTCCTTTACATTTTGTTATAGTTAACATTCTCTTGTTCATTGAGTCAATTATACGGTTTATAGTCTCTATAGGTACTTCACTGAGTATGCGCATGATTCTTTGTTTGAACTCTTCCTTAGTTTCTTTCACAATCCCTCTTTCAAAAGCATCACTGGCAAGTCGTTTCTTGGCAATCGAAAACAAATTCTCTATCGGGTTTATGTCAGGGCTTCTCGGTGGGATAGATAACAGGTCGGAGTCCACCCTGGCCATCGCTGCCTTTGCAGCTGCGCTATTTTGCGCTTGCACCCAAACTCTAGAATTCTTTCCTGCAGCTTGCACTATGCTCTCAAACTTTTCCTCTAGGAAAGCGGCAAAGTACTTTCCATTCATCTTGTCGTACTTTTGACAGCAAATGACTCCTTTATGATAACTTATTGCTACAATAAACTTACAATAGTTTCCACCTGTCCCACAGACCGCACCCTTGGCCGTACAACCTTTTGCGAGTCCCTCACTCTTTTGCGCCAGACTCTACCGGCTGGGGCCAATGCTTGATCACACGGATTTCTCTTATAAACAAAACCAACTGCATCCAAATAGAATGCTATGGTCTTCTTCCAGACATCTTCAGCGTAATTTCTTGTAATGTGCTTAGCAAATGCTACTCGTTTCTTGCGGTCCTTGTCACTGAGAAGCCCCTTTTTCCTTGCCTGCAGGTAGTTAAAGCCATTTGCAATAAGAAGCGTTGTGATCGTCCTTCTTGATACGTGGGTAACACTCGCTCTTTCCATCAGTCGCCGTATTGTCCAGTTAGGCCGCTCGGCTCTCATAACCATCACAAGTCGCAAAATCTTTCTCTTCTCTCTTTGTGTTAATTTGGCTGGCCGCCCTCCACGATTGACAGTTCCTGCTTTTTTTCCCTTGGTATTCATTTGCTCCTTCCATATACGGTATACGTGTGCTCTAGAATTTCCTGTTTCTCTCGATAACCCAGTAGCACTTTTATCTCGATTCAAAATTACATAAGCACGTAGTTCTGGAGTTATCACCCTCTTCCGGGCCATTTTGTTTTCGATCTGAACCTGATTATTGTGAATATGATAGATAAACCGTTTATCGCCCCAATCGCTGACACAGAACAGCAGAATCTCTTAATACACGTCTTTGCCTTGACAGTTCCAAGCATTTTTTGTCAATTTCCAACACAGCCAACGAACTTACATTATGAGAACAACATAAATCCGATCCCTATGACAACATTACAAATTAACCAATCAGATGAGTGTAAATTTAAAAAAGGTGTTAAATCATGAGCTTGGTTACAATGAATAACAAAAAACATTGTTAGACTTTGCTTACATCCCTGAATACAGAATAATAGAAAAATTTAAATACACAAGACAAAACATAGCAGACGCAGAGTTGGTTGCACGAGGAGTTGTTCAATCTCAACTTCTCGAAAGGGCTGACATCCTACCTTAATTGTCATTTATTTGACGTCACAATTCTCTAAAATATCATTACTGTGGAGGTTAATTTATTTATAATCATGAAAATGTCATATAACCCTACACAGATATAAAACATCCCGCAAAGGTGACAATCTTAAAAGTCTAAGATATCCTGTGCTTGAAAACCAATAGAGACTGTCTCTATGTCCATATTTTCGTATATCATTCACAACGCGATAGGTGAACGTTTCGATTTCAACGCCTTATGGCCCAAGAGTTTAGAGAAATTGATAAATGTGCGGTTCGCAAAACATATTTGGTAACTTACAGCAGAGCAGAGGAGGAGCAGCTTCCTTCCAGGCAGTCTTTTGCAAATGCTGTTGCAGAGGGCTTCAATCAAGGTACGTCCAAAGAAAAAGTGACGCAATGGGTATGTGCTCGAGAAAATCATCAAAAAGAAGGATTTCACTATCATCTCGCCATCAAGCTAAGTGGGAATGAAAGCTGGTTGCCTGTAACGCGGTTTCTTCAAGAAAAACATGGCATATCAGTGCATTTCTCGGATGACAATCACCACGACTATTACAGTGCCTATCGGTACGTAACCAAAGAGGATAGCAATGCCGTAGAAAGTGAGGGACATCCAAACTTGGCATCTGTTTCTTCTCCGAAAACCTCAAAGGCCAGTAAAGCCACAAAGAGCAAGGGAAGACGGAAAGATGCAAATGAACCGCAGCCACGAGGATCAAAACCCCAGAAAAGACGCAGGCTCTCCAATTTGGATGTTGCAGAGATTCTTGTCAAAAATCAAATACGCGAGGAGCCAGGGCTTTATGCCCTAGCAAAGGAACAGAAAGATGAAGGCAAGCTTGACCTTGCAAATTTTGTGCTTGGCAAATCAGAAAAGGCTCTAAATGAAGTAATTCGCTCTGCTTGGAAAGTTGAAGAGTCAAAGGCCACAATAGAAAGAAGAAACATGCCAAGAATGGATCGCGTTTGTGCAGAAATTAAAAGTGAATGCGCCGTTGATTGTCGCGGACAGTGGATTACATGTGCGAAAGAGATGCTCAAAAAAAAACGATATAAATGCCTACATGTTTGCTGGCTTTATAAGAGAGTTGCTGGTGAGGGGAAGAGGAAGGTATAGAAACATAATGATAACGGGGCCAGCAAATTGCGGGAAAACGTTCATCCTTGACCCTCTTAATGAGATATTCAAAACATTTACAAATCCCGCCACGACAAGCTATGCTTGGATTGGAGCTGAAAATGCTGAAATTATTTTTCTCAATGATTTCCGGTACTCTAACGAAATTTTGGCTTGGAAAGACATGTTGTTGCTGCTTGAGGGGCAAAGCCCACACTTTGCTGCACCGAAGTCAACATACGCACAAGATATCCTCTTCGACAAGGACACGCCCATCTTCGCTACAAGTAAGGCACCGATAACATTCATCGGCAAGTTTAATACCACCGATGCCATAGAAAATGAGATGATGGATGCAAGGTGGAAAACATTCGCATTCACGCACCAGATACCAGAAAGTGAGCAGAAGCGCCTGCCGAGATGCAAGCGCTGTTTTGCAGAGCTTGTTTAGCTAGGCGATGACTGATAGATTTTCAGATTTTATAAAACCCTCTTTGATAATGTTGGCAAATAAATAAACTTTGCATGTCAATCGTATATTAAATGAAAACAATTCCAGCGCATTGACAATAACTTTGCGCGTTCTACAGATGATCTTTTCCAGTCAGAGTTTCCTCAACTCATGCAATATTCTCAGTGTACGGGCTTTACGCATAATGATAATGTAACATGCAACGGGTAAGCAACGGGTAAGCAACGGGTAAGCAACGGGTAAGCAAAGAATTGCATAGGGGATTGTGTAGAAATGAACGGGTAAGCACGGGTAAGCAACTTATTTTATAAAGATTTATTCTAAGTTTTTATAAAATAAGTTGCTTACCCGTGCTTACCCGTTGATTTCTACACGGTTCCCTATGCAACTCTTTGCTTACCCGTTGCTTACCCGTTGCTTACCCGTCCCTTGACTCTTTTCCATGCCCATAAAAGGCAGCCTTTCATTCATGCCTGTACAGTTTATAGACATGGTAGCATAATGGTCCATCGCACAACTCTACTTCCAAGTTTAAGGTTAGCTGTTATCCCCGTGCTACTATCAATCCATATCAGCACTGTGTACGTGTAAGGTAAACACAAGGTAAAATAGTTGTTGCTGCAGTGTCAATGATTGAATAACTTTTCCTTTAAGTAATTTCTATTAGCAAAAGCACTATGAATCCAAAAGAAGAGTAGTTAAGCTTAAGTTTCTATGGCATCTCCAAAACTGTTATTCCTGTTTAAGAAGGTTTTTTGAAATTACTGTTACCTGTCAAAATCTAATATTTTATACGATCTCCTTTACATTTTGTTATAGTTAACATTCTCTTGTTCATTGAGTCAATTATACGGTTTATAGTCTCTATAGATACTTCACTGAGTATGCGCATGATTCTTTGTTCGAACTCTTCCTTAGATTCTTTCACAATCCCTCTTTCAATAGCATCACTGGCAAGTCGTTTCTTGGCAATCGAAAACAAATTCTCTATCGGGTTTATGTCAGGGCTTCTTGGTGGGATAGATAACAGGTCGGAGTCCACCCTGGTCATCGCTGCCTTTGCAGCTGCGCTATTTTGCGCTTGCACCCAAACTCTAGAATTCTTTCCTGCAGCTTGCACTATGCTCTCAAAATTTTCCTCTAGGAAAGCGGCAAAGTACTTTCCATTCATCTTGTCGTACTTTTGACAGCAAATGACTCCTTTATGATAACTTATTGCTACAATAAACTTACAATAGTTTCCACCTGTCCCACAGACCGCACCCTTGGCCGTACAACCTTTTGCGAGTCCCTCACTCTTTTTGCGCCAGACTCTACCGGCTGGGGCCAATGCTTGATCACACGGATTTCTCTTATAAACAAAACAAACTGCATCCAAATAGAATGCTATGGTCTTCTTCCAGACATCTTCAGGGTAATTTCTTGTAATGTGCTTAGCAAATGCTACTCGTTTCTTGCGGTCCTTGTCACTGAGAAGCCTCTTTTTCCTTGCCTGCAGGTAGTTAAAGCCATTTGCATTAAGAAGCCTTGTGATCGTCCTTCTTGATACGTGGGTAATACTCGCTCTTTCCATCAGTCGCCGTATTGTCCAGTTAGGCCGCTCGGCTCTCATAACCATCACAAGTCGCAAAATCTTTCTCTTCTCTCTTTGTGTTAATTTGGCTGGCCGCCCTCCACGATTGACAGTTCCTGCTTTTTTTTCCTTGGTATTCATTTGCTCCTTCCATATACGGTATACGTGTGCTCTAGAAATTCCTGTTTCTCTCGATAACCCAGTAGCACTTTTATCTCGATTCAAAATTACATAAGCACGTAGTTCTGGAGTTATCACCCTCTTCCTGGCCATTTTGTTTTCGATCTGAACCTGATTATTGTGAATATGATAGATAAACCGTTTATCGCCCCAATCGCTGACACAGAACAGCAGAACAAGAGAAAATTTCATATATCTTAATACACGTCTTTGCCTTGACAGTTCCAAGCATTTTTTGTCAATTTCCAACACAGCCAACGAACTTACATTATGAGAACAACATAAATCCGATCCCTATGACAACATTACAAATTAACCAATCAGATGAGTGTAAATTTAAAAAAGGTGTTAAATCATGAGCTTGGTTACAATGAATAACAAAAACATTGTTAGACTTTGCTTACATCCCTGAATACAGAATAATAGAAAATTTAAATAAACAAGACAAAACATAGCAGACGCAGAGTTGGTTGCACGAGGAGTTGTTCAATCTCAACTTCTCGAAAGGGCTGACATCCTACCTTAATTGTCATTTATTTGACGTCACAATTCTCTAAAATATCATTACTGTGGAGGTTAATTTATTTATAATCATGAAAATGTCATATAACCCTACACAGATATAAAACATCCCGCAAAGGTGACAATCTTAAAAGTCTAAGATATCCTGTGCTTGAAAACCAATAGAGACTGTCTCTATGTCCATATTTTCGTATATCATTCACAACGCGATAGGTGAACGTTTCGATTTCAACGCCTTATGGCCCAAGAGTTTAGAGAAATTGATAAATGTGCGGTTCGCAAAACATATTTGGTAACTTACAGCAGAGCAGAGGAGGAGCGGTTTCCTTCCAGGCAGTCTTTTGCAAATGCTGTTGCAGAGGGCTTCAATCAAGGTACGTCCAAAGAAAAAGTGACGCAATGGGTATGTGCTCGAGAAAATCATCAAAAAGAAGGATTTCACTATCATCTCGCCATCAAGCTAAGTGGGAATAAAAGCTGGTTGCCTGTAACGCGGTTTCTTCAAGAAAAACATGGCATATCAGTGCATTTCTCGGATGACAATCACCACGACTATTACAGTGCCTATCGGTACGTAACCAAAGAGGATAGCAATGCCGTAGAAAGTGAGGGACATCCAAACTTGGCATCTGTTTCTTCTCCGAAAACCTCAAAGGCCAGTAAAGCCACAAAGAGCAAGGGAAGACGGAAAGATGCAAATGAACCGCAGCCACGAGGATCAAAACCCCAGAAAAGACGCAGGCTCTCCAATTTGGATGTTGCAGAGATTCTTGTCAAAAATCAAATACGCGAGGAGCAAGGGCTTTATGCCCTAGCAAAGGAACAGAAAGATGAAGGCAAGCTTGACCTTGCAAATTTTGTGCTTGGCAAATCAGAAAAGGCTCTAAATGAAGTAATTCGCTCTGCTTGGAAAGTTGAAGAGTCAAAGGCCACAATAGAAAGAAGAAACATGCCCAGAATGGATCGCGTTTGTGCAGAAATTAAAAGTGAATGCGCCGTTGATTGTCCCGGACAGTGGATTACATGTGCGAAAGAGATGCTCAAGAAAAACGATATAAATGCCTACATGTTTGCTGGCTTTATAAGAGAGTTGCTGGTGAGGGGAAGAGGAAGGTATAGAAACATAATGATAACGGGGCCAGCAAATTGCGGGAAAACGTTCATCCTTGACCCTCTTAATGAGATATTCAAAACATTTACAAATCCCGCCACGACAAGCTATGCTTGGATTGGAGCTGAAAATGCTGAAATTATTTTTCTCAATGATTTCCGGTACTCTAACGAAATTTTGGCTTGGAAAGACATGTTGTTGCTGCTTGAGGGGCAAAGCCCACACTTTGCTGCACCGAAGTCAACATACGCACAAGATATCCTCTTCGACAAGGACACGCCCATCTTCGCTACAAGTAAGGCACCGATAACATTCATCGGCAAGTTTAATACCACCGATGCCATAGAAAATGAGATGATGGATGCAAGGTGGAAAACATTCGCATTCACGCACCAGATACCAGAAAGTGAGCAGAAGCGCCTGCCCAGATGCAAGCGCTGTTTTGCAGAGCTTGTTTTGCTAGGCGATGACTGATAGATTTTCAGATTTTATAAAACCCTCTTTGATAATGTTGGCAAATAAATAAACTTTGCATGTCAATCGTATATTAAATGAAAACAATTCCAGCGCATTGACAATAACTTTTTTGCGCGTTCTACAGATGATCTTTTCCAGTCAGAGTTTCCTCAACTCATGCAATATTCTCAGTGTACGGGCTTTACGCATAATGATAATGTAACATGCAACGGGTAAGCAACGGGTAAGCAACGGGTAAGCAACGGGTAAGCAAAGAATTGCATAGGGGATTGTGTAGAAATGAACGGGTAAGCACGGGTAAGCAACTTATTTTATAAAGATTTATTCTAAGTTTTTATAAAATAAGTTGCTTACCCGTGCTTACCCGTTGATTTCTACACGGTTCCCTATGCAATTCTTTAGCGATCTTTCAACTACCTTAAACTCTGCTTTAGACAAATACGATAACGTAATTGTAATGGGGGATATCAACATCGATACCCTAAACCGACAGGACACCGGCCACTGTAAACTAGTTTCTTTTCGTGACGTTTTTGGGCTATCAAATTTGGTGACTGCTAAAACATGCTTTACCAAGTACAGCAGTTCTTCCATTGATGTCATCCTAACAAATCGGCCGAGATCTTTCCAAAAAACCTCTGTGTTTGAAACGGGCTTAAGTGACTACCACAGCCTTGTCATAACGGTTATGAAGTCCCATCTTCCTAGACTTAAGCCTAAGGTAATCAAGTATCGCAGCTACAAAAAGTTTGATGCCGAAAATTTTTTATCAGATATAAAGCTGGCGAATTTTAGTGCTCCTGACGATCCTGATCAAGCTTATAATGATCTTGTCTGTACTTTTCGAAAATTGGTTGACAAACATGCCCCTCTAAAAACAAAAATGTTATGAGGAAATAGTGCTCCTTTCATGACTAGGGAATTAAAAAAGGGAATTTATACCAGAACGAGGCTACAAAAGAGATTTAAGAAAAGTCCTACAAAAGAAAATGAACTAAATTTCAAACGACAAAGAAATAAATGTGTCTCTCTGAGAAAAAAAGCAATTAAACAGCATTTCAAACAAGCAACTGAAAATGGACTTGTTTCGAATCGAGCATTCTGGGACCTTGTCAAACCTTTTCTCTCCAACAAAGGAGGCTTAGCTGGTAATGATATATCATTAGTCAAGAATAATGAAATCGTAACCGACGATCAACAGCTAACCGAAATATTTAACGATCATTACATCAATATAGTAGAAAAGTCTAGCGGTGAACAACCTTGCAACATTGCAGATACGGTTGAAACTGATGATGATCGGCAAATCATTAGGCTGATACTTCAAAAATACAAAAGCCACCCAAGTATTTTAGCTATTATTCAAAATCCTGAAAACAACTTCATTTCATTTTCCTTTCATGAGGTACAGGTCTGTCAGGTTAGGGAACAGCTAAGGTCTTTAGACGGTAGGAAATCAACGGGAGAAGATCAAATACCACCAAAACTTGTGCTTTTGGCTGCAGACGACCTTGCAGCCCCTTTAACAGATGCCATTAACAGCAGCATACGCAACTATAGGTTCCCAGAAAATGGAAAACGAGCTGCGGTATGTCCGTTGGATAAAGGGGAGGCAAATCGTACAGTTGAGCGAAACTTTCGTCCAGTCAGCATTCTAAATATATGAAAAGATTCTGAAAAACCAACTTATCCCTTTCTTGGATGAAACCCTTTCACTTTTCATTGCTGCCTATAGAAGAGCATATGGCACACAGCATGTTTTGATAAGAATGATAGAAGAATGGAGGGTCAAACTTGATAATGATAATATTGTAGGAGCTATCCTCATGGATCTATCAAAAGCCTTCGATTGCATTCCACACGATTTACTTATAGCCAAATTACATGCCTATGGTTTTGATGAAAATGCTCTGGTCCTTATTTACTCTTACTTAAAACGGCGGAAACAGTCTGTTAGAATCAATAATACATATAGCTCTTTCCAAACAATTCTGTCAGGGGTGCCTCAAGGCTCGGTTTTGGGTCCTATCCTCTTCAATATTTATATAAACGATCTATTTTGTTCATTAACCGAGCAACATTACACAATTATGCTGACGATAACACTCTAGCTTATTTTTCTAAGACTCTATCAAATTTGATTGAGGTACTAGAAGAAGAAGCTGGGGTAGCTTTGAATTGGCTGAACCAAAATCAAATGATAGCCCATCCAGAAAAATTTCACGCACTCCTCATTAGCAAGGATCAAAGAAATACTAGTGGAGAGATTTTTAATATCCAAGGCAAAGAGATCAAATCAGAAGAAACTGTCAAATTGCTGGGTATACAGCTAGATTATAAGCTAAATTTTGAACACCATATCTCTGAACTTTGCAGAAAAGCTGCATCACAACTCAATGTCTTGAAAAGACTCAAACAATTTATTGGTTTTAATGAAAGGAAAATCCTTATCCAAAGTTTCGTTTATTCAAATTTTGATTATTGCCCTCTTGTTTGGTATTTCTCGTCATCTAAAGCTTTGCAAAAAATTGAAAAGATTCAAGAACGTGCCCTGAGATTTCTATACACTGACAACCAAACCTCTTACAGTGAATTACTGATGAAGTCAGAACGGTGTACTATGCATGTTTCTCGTCTAAGGGTTCTTTGTATCGAGGTTTTTAAGACATTGAAAAATATAAACCCATCTTTCATGCATGATATTTTTAAAATAAAATCATCTATCTACTCATCGCGAAACCCCAATGACTTACAGCATTACAGACCAAATCAGGTCACCTTTGGCTCTAATAGCCTTCGATCTTTGGGTCCGCAAATATGGAATGGCCTGCCGAATCAAATAAAATCAGCCGAAAATTTGAACAGTTTTAAACACATGATTAAAAAGTGGGATGGCCCAAACTGTAATTGCAACGCTTGTCAGTATGGATTAACATAATTACATATATTTTATTTATTAGTTATCGATTTAGATTAGTTTCCTATGTATATTTTGTATGTAGAAAGCTAGAAATTAGAGAATCGATATAAAATAAGTTAACAAACAAACAAACAAACAAGCTTACCCGTTGCTTACCCGTTGCTTACCCGTTGCTTACCCGTCCCTTGACTCTTTTCCATGCCCATAAAAGGCAGCCTTTCATTCATGTCTGTACAGTTTATAGACATGGTAGCAAAATGGTCCATCGCACAACTCTACTTCCAAGTTTAAGGTTAGCTGTTATCCCCGTGCTACTATCAATCCATATCAGCACTGTGTACGTGTAAGGTAAACACAAGGTAAAATAGTTGTTGCTGCAGTGTCAATGATTGAATTACTTTTCCTTTAAGTAATTTCTATTAGCAAAAGCACTATGAATCCAAAAGAAGAGTAGTTAAGCTTAAGTTTCTATGGCATCTCCAAAACTGTTATTCCTGTTTAAGAAGGTTTTTGAAATTACTGTTACCTGTCAAAATCTAATATTTTATACGATCTCCTTTACATTTTGTTATAGTTAACATTCTCTTGTTCATTGAGTCAATTATACGGTTTATAGTCTCTATAGATACTTCACTGAGTATGCGCATGATTCTTTGTTCGAACTCTTCCTTAGTTTCTTTCACAATCCCTCTTTCAATAGCATCACTGGCAAGTCGTTTCTTGGCAATCGAAAACAAATTCTCTATCGGGTTTATGTCAGGGCTTCTCGGTGGGATAGATAACAGGTCGGAGTCCACCCTGGTCATCGCTGCCTTTGCAGCTGCGCTATTTTGCGCTTGCACCCAAACTCTAGAATTCTTTCCTGCAGCTTGCACTATGCTCTCAAACTTTTCCTCTAGGAAAGCGGCAAAGTACTTTCCATTCATCTTGTCGTACTTTTGACAGCAAATGACTCCTTTATGATAACTTATTGCTACAATAAACTTACAATAGTTTCCACCTGTCCCACAGACCGCACCCTTGGCCGTACAACCTTTTGCGAGTCCCTCACTCTTTTTGCGCCAGACTCTACCGGCTGGGGCCAATGATTGATCACACGGATTTCTCTTATAAACAAAACCAACTGCATCCAAATAGAATGCTATGGTCTTCTTCCAGACATCTTCAGGGTAATTTCTTGTAATATGCTTAGCAAATGCTACTCGTTTCTTGCGGTCCTTGTCACTGAGAAGCCCCTTTTTCCTTGCCTGCAGGTAGTTAAAGCCATTTGCATTAAGAAGCCTTGTGATCGTCCTTCTTGATACGTGGGTAATACTCGCTCTTTCCATCAGTCGCCGTATTGTCCAGTTAGGCCGCTCGGCTCTCATAACCATCACAAGTCGCAAAATCTTTCTCTTCTCTCTTTGTGTTAATTTGGCTGGCCGCCCTCCACGATTGACAGTTCCTGCTTTTTTTTCCTTGGTATTCATTTGCTCCTTCCATATACGGTATACGTGTGCTCTAGAAATTCCTGTTTCTCTCGATAACCCAGTAGCACTTTTATCTCGATTCAAAATTACATAAGCACGTAGTTCTGGAGTTATCACCCTCTTCCTGGCCATTTTGTTTTCGATCTGAACCTGATTATTGTGAATATGATAGATAAACCGTTTATCGCCCCAATCGCTGACACAGAACAGCAGAACAAGAGAAAATTTCATATATCTTAATACACGTCTTTGCCTTGACAGTTCCAAGCATTTTTTGTCAATTTCCAACACAGCCAACGAACTTACATTATGAGAACAACATAAATCCGATCCCTATGACAACATTACAAATTAACCAATCAGATGAGTGTAAATTTAAAAAAGGTGTTAAATCATGAGCTTGGTTACAATGAATAACAAAAAACATTGTTAGACTTTGCTTACATCCCTGAATACAGAATAATAGAAAAATTTAAATAAACAAGACAAAACATAGCAGACGCAGAGTTGGTTGCACGAGGAGTTGTTCAATCTCAACTTCTCGAAAGGGCTGACATCCTACCTTAATTGTCATTTATTTGACGTCACAATTCTCTAAAATATCATTACTGTGGAGGTTAATTTATTTATAATCATGAAAATGTCATATAACCCTACACAGATATAAAACATCCCGCAAAGGTGACAATCTTAAAAGTCTAAGATATCCTGTGCTTGAAAACCAATAGAGACTGTCTCTATGTCCATATTTTCGTATATCATTCACAACGCGATAGGTGAACGTTTCGATTTCAACGCCTTATGGCCCAAGAGTTTAGAGAAATTGATAAATGTGCGGTTCGCAAAACATATTTGGTAACTTACAGCAGAGCAGAGGAGGAGCAGTTTCCTTCCAGGCAGTCTTTGCAAATGCTGTTGCAGAGGGCTTCAATCAAGGTACGTCCAAAGAAAAAGTGACGCAATGGGTATGTGCTCGAGAAAATCATCAAAAAGAAGGATTTCACTATCATCTCGCCATCAAGCTAAGTGGGAATGAAAGCTGGTTGCCTGTAACGCGGTTTCTTCAAGAAAAACATGGCATATCAGTGCATTTCTCGGATGACAATCACCACGACTATTACAGTGCCTATCGGTACGTAACCAAAGAGGATAGCAATGCCGTAGAAAGTGAGGGACATCCAAACTTGGCATCTGTTTCTTCTCCGAAAACCTCAAAGGCCAGTAAAGCCACAAAGAGCAAGGGAAGACGGAAAGATGCAAATGAACCGCAGCCACGAGGATCAAAACCCCAGAAAAGACGCAGGCTCTCCAATTTGGATGTTGCAGAGATTCTTGTCAAAAATCAAATACGCGAGGAGCCAGGGCTTTATGCCCTAGCAAAGGAACAGAAAGATGAAGGCAAGCTTGACCTTGCAAATTTTGTGCTTGGCAAATCAGAAAAGGCTCTAAATGAAGTAATTCGCTCTGCTTGGAAAGTTGAAGAGTCAAAGGCCACAATAGAAAGAAGAAACATGCCAAGAATGGATCGCGTTTGTGCAGAAATTAAAAGTGAATGCGCTGTTGATTGTCGCGGACAGTGGATTACATGTGCGAAAGAGATGCTCAAAAAATAACGATATAAATGCCTACATGTTTGCTGGCTTTATAAGAGAGTTGCTGGTGAGGGGAAGAGGAAGGTATAGAAACATAATGATAACGGGGCCAGCAAATTGCGGGAAAACGTTCATCCTTGACCCTCTTAATGAGATATTCAAAACATTTACAAATCCCGCCACGACAAGCTATGCTTGGATTGGAGCTGAAAATGCTGAAATTATTTTCTCAATGATTTCCGGTACTCTAACGAAATTTTGGCTTGGAAAGACATGTTGTTGCTGCTTGAGGGGCAAAGCCCACACTTTGCTGCACCGAAGTCAACATACGCACAAGATATCCTCTTCGACAAGGACACGCCCATCTTCGCTACAAGTAAGGCACCGATAACATTCATCGGCAAGTTTAATACCACCGATGCCATAGAAAATGAGATGATGGATGCAAGGTGGAAAACATTCGCATTCACGCACCAGATACCAGAAAGTGAGCAGAAGCGCCTGCCGAGATGCAAGCGCTGTTTTGCAGAGCTTGTTTAGCTAGGCGATGACTGATAGATTTTCAGATTTTATAAAACCCTCTTTGATAATGTTGGCAAATAAATAAACTTTGCATGTCAATCGTATATTAAATGAAAACAATTCCAGCGCATTGACAATAACTTTGCGCGTTCTACAGATGATCTTTTCCAGTCAGAGTTTCCTCAACTCATGCAATATTCTCAGTGTACGGGCTTTACGCATAATGATAATGTAACATGCAACGGGTAAGCAACGGGTAAGCAACGGGTAAGCAACGGGTAAGCAAAAGAATTGCATAGGGGATTGTGTAGAAATGAACAGGTAAGCACGGGTAAGCAACTTATTTTATAAAGATTTATTCTAAGTTTTTATAAAATAAGTTGCTTACCCGTGCTTACCTGTTGATTTCTACACGGTTCCCTATGCAACTCTTTTGCTTACCCGTTGCTTACCTGTTGCTTACCTGTTGCTTACCTGTCCCTTGACTCTTTTCCATGCCCATAAAAGGCAGCCTTTCATTCATGTCTGTACAGTTTTTAGACATGGTAGCAAAATGGTCCATCGCACAACTCTACTTCCAAGTTTAAGGTTAGCTGTTATCCCCGTGCTACTATCAATCCATATCAGCACTGTGTATGTGTAAGGTAAACACAAGGTAAAATAGTTGTTGCTGCAGTGTCAATGATTGAATAACTTTTCCTTTAAGTAATTTTTATTAGCAAAAGCACCATGAATCCAAAAGAAGAGTAGTTAAGCTTAAGTTTCTATGGCATCTCCAAAACTTTAATTCCTGTTTAAGAAGGTTTTTGAAATTACTGTTACCTGTCAAAATCTAATATTTTATACGATCTCCTTTACATTTTGTTATAGTTAACATTCTCTTGTTCATTGAGTCAATTATACGGTTTATAGTCTCTATAGATACTTCACTGAGTATGCGCATGATTCTTTGTTTGAACTCTTCCTTAGTTTCTTTCACAATCTCTCTTTCAAAAGCATCACTGGCAAGTCGTTTCTTGGCAATTGAAAACAAATTCTCTATCGGGTTTATGTCAGGGCTTCTCGGTGGGATAGATAACAGGTCGGAGTCCACCCTGGTCATCGCTGCCTTTGCAGCTGAGCTATTTTGCGCTTGCACCCAAACTCTATAATTCTTTCCTGCAGCTTGCACTATGCTCTCAAACTTTTCCTCTAGGAAAGCGGCAAAGTACTTTCCATTCATCTTGTCGTACTTTTGACAGCAAATGACTCCTTTATGATAACTTATTGCTACAATAAACTTACAATAGTTTCCACCTGTCCCACAGACCGCACCCTTGGCCGTACAACCTTTTGCGAGTCCCTCACTCTTTTTGCGCCAGACTCTACCGGCTGGGGCCAATGCTTGATCACACGGATTTCTCTTATAAACAAAACCAACTGCATCCAAATAGAATGCTATGGTCTTCTTCCAGACATCTTCAGGGTAATTTCTTGTAATGTGCTTAGCAAATGCTACTCGTTTCTTGCGGTCCTTGTCACTGAGAAGCCCCTTTTTCCTTGCCTGCAGGTAGTTAAAGCCATTTGCATTAAGAAGCGTTGTGATCGTCCTTCTTGATACGTGGGTAATACTCGCTCTTTCCATCAGTCGCCGTATTGTCCAGTTAGGCCGCTCGGCTCTCATAACCATCACAAGTCGCAAAATCTTTCTCTTCTCTCTTTGTGTTAATTTGGCTGGCCGCCCTCCACGATTGACAGTTCCTGCTTTTTTTTCCTTGGTATTCATTTGCTCCTTCCATATACGGTATACGTGTGCTCTAGAAATTCCCGTTTCTCTCGATAACCCACACTCAAAAAAATAAGGGTGCTTGACAGGGTTTTTCAAATCGGCAAGGGTTTTTCGCACAGCTAAGGTTTTTTAAAAAACCTTTTTAGACGTCACTCTTTAAAGGGGTTTTTCAAAGGGTTGTTTGAGATCTTAAGGGGTTTTTAAGACAGTGAAAAAACCCTATCGGGTTTTTCTTGCTGGAATTCGTTAACTTTCTCAAAGGGTTTTTCACCCAGAGTGAAATTCGAAAAGGGTTTTTCAGCGTTAAGATTTTGCATAATATCTCACAAAGTTTATTTTAAAATTATCTTCAGATTAATATAAATATGAAGAAAACTTGAAAAGATATCAGATGATTGCGAATTAGGTTGCAAATTTGAAATTTTGGCTTCAAAAACCGATATTTTATTTGCGCAATTTGGAGTTCCCTCGCTTTTTGCAATGGTCAAAGTCACGTGACAAGCTTCAAGATAACGAATCTGCGGCCTTGTGAAGTTCTTTTCAAAATTTTCATCTTCAAGAAGAAGTCGAAAGCAAACAGCAAGCCTTCAGGTATGTATCTATTGTTATTTGAAACGAATACCATCAGTATCTTGTTAAAAACTAATTTCTTAAAAATCTGCGTTTGTCTTGGCGATATTTTGGGATGAAACAAAATTTCCTAGCTAGTTAATTCTTCATCACTTTCCTTCAAATTTATTTAACCGCCAAAATCAAAAGCAAAGTTTATCATTTTGACGGAAGGATAGGTTTCAAGGAAAGGGTTGCATTGGAACCTTAAATAATTAATTAAATAGATTAGACATGTAAGCTTTAGTTCCCAATGTGTTGTGTTTCAAATTCAAACAACTTATCTATCTACTTCATCGTCGTTCTTACAACGTCGAATGCTGTGTGCTTCACAACTTCTCAGCCTTCGGCCTTCATTATTTTTACTGTTAGTTAGATGGACTACTTATTCAATGGATTCGAACATCAAAGCGCCAATTTTAAAAAATTATAAAGTTAATCTCTCCTGTGTCATTTTTTACTCATTTGACTATGAATATGGATTAAGCGACATTAATATATAGACACACTTATTTTAATAAGCAACTGGTCAAAGCAACTAGGGCTGAGATTTTGTTAAATTTTCTGCTGAAAAAGCTTTCTTCATACTGTACATCCTTGCAAACTTGTCAATTACATTGAAAAGCCAGAAAAGAGCCAAAATAAGAGGGTTTTATTTTAAGGGGTTTAAGGGGTACCCGGCATTCTGTGACGGCTGAAATCCTAGATATGTTAAGCAATTCTTGAGGGCTGGACCAAAGTCCAATTGCTTATTTAAAAAAAAAGTGTAGCCTATCTATCCTAACTTTCTTTTCCTACAAAAGGTATAGAGTAGGCATGTTACAGAAATAGATATCACTATCAGCCTTCAAGCTAGTTTTTTCGTTTGCACAGCCTACAAGTACAAGGGGGAAGTTTTTAGGCTTTGACAGTTAAATATCTGTTTCAAATTTTCAAATTCTTATCGACAACAAAGTTAAATTTTTCAAGGGGGCTCGGTCCTGGCAAGTCAAATTTTTATGACTTTTTTGATCAGCAAAAATTGTTCAAATTTCAAAGAAATAAATTCATTTTAAACTTTCTGAACCAAAAGTAAATGCTTTGTTTTTAACCCTTATCCTACCGAGGGCGTTTTTCACCCCCTTCAAATTTTTTTTATCCTGTGACTAATCTGTTTTTTTTTTTCTTGAAATTTCCTTCCAAACTCTTTGACTTTATATTTCTATGTATAAGCTACAAAATGGAGAAAATAATGTACGAAAAAGCTTTCAGTTAGGGTGTGGGGTGGTAAAAAATCAAAGTTTATACAGACAGCATGAAAGATGCCCCTGTTACCCGTACCTTGGGTACCTAAGACTAAAAGGGTTACAGGCAGTCGAAAATAAGAAACAAGGAAAAGAGAGGGGAAATATGAGAAATGTGGTAATACGCTTGCTGAAAACACAAATCTCTTAGAAATTCTTTGATTTTAAAGAAAATCTCGCAGCTACGTTTTTTAAATAGTAAATGTCGCTGAATCGAGCTGTGTGGAATTTTTCGCTCTCTCCCCACTTCGTTGCTTATTTTCAACTCGCTGTGCTGTGACCCTTTAGAGGCTCTGGTACCTGGGGAGGAGAATCTGGGCTGTACGACTTGGAGAGTTACAAGACTACATTAAGGTCTTAAGCTCAGTGTAAAATTCTTTGGTTCTCTGACCATGCAATCCAGGTTTGAATTATATCTGTTGTGATATGCCACACCCGGGGAGGGGCTACTTCATTGTTCAATTGACTAGACGTTCCGCCCAGTTTTTCCAAACCCACTTATGTCTACCGATAAATTCTGTTTCTCGTGGTACCCATGTATAGAAAAAACAACGAAATTTTTTACCCATTTGTACCAATATTTCAAATTTTTGAACCCAATTTAACGCCAAAGGAAACTCTAAATGCGGCGAAAAGTCATTTGCGCTGAAAATTAAAACGCACTTTTTATCAGGCTTTTCAAAGCAATTCATGTCTTAATTTTTTTATATATTTTATACCCATGTGTAGAGATTCTTTACGGAAAACCAACCCATGTGTAGGGAAATTGGCGATGAAAAAGTTACCCATTTGGGTGGCACGACTAGTATAATGAACATTGGAAGTACCCCCCCCTCCCGGATGCCACAAGGGCACCACCAGAATGTTCGTTATGTCGGGAGTTCGTTTCACCTGGAAATATATTTGTTTGTAGAGAATTAGTTACTCCAGGGACAGGGCATTCTACAGTTCGTTGGAAATTCCTTATATCATGGTTCTGTATACAAGGATTTTGTTATTAAAGAATGACTTACTTATGTATTTTCAATGTTTAGTCCGTATCAATCATGTAATTTCTGAGGTAAAATACAGAAGAGCTTTAATGATCATTTGTGTGCAATGTCTTAAAAACTTGAAATATTGACTTAAAGGAGTGTTTTGCTCTTTTTCTAGGTATGCATTAGACTGGGATTGGACTGCAGTTCTAGAAGATGAAGATGTGTTTGTATGACTATCGCTTATTTTTACATGCGAGCACACATTGAAGATTTGCTAAAAGAAACTTTCGAGTATAGGATGAGACAATATTTCAGTCTTATTTTTAGATACTCTGAACTTTAAGTATAATCAAGGCTGACGAGACTTCTTTAACGTGAAGAAATGACTTCAACGAAGACAAAAAGTTAAAAAAGTTATTAATCTCTGCTTGCCAACTTAAGTTTAACTAAAATTTGGATACCGTAGACAACTGCATTTTGCGTAGAGAAGTTGCTACTTTGAATGAAATTTTGCCCCCTTTTCAAATTTTGTATGAAGCTCGAATCACATTTCACAGGGGCATTTCACTCTTCAAAAGCGTGGCTACACTATTTCCTTTACAATTCAAGAATTTCTCGTAGATTTCTGTTTTTCAAAAATCGTACGAATCTTACCACCAATTTTCCAAGGAGTAATTTGCCCCTTGAAAAAAAATATTATGTTGCTGGTAACTTATAGTAACCGTTTTACTTATTTATGTTGTAAATCGTTTAGTGTTTTAACAGCAGATAAGTTTATAACGTTAAATGTTACACATTTTAAATAATAAATTTTTTCGTTATTAGCTAATAGCTTTTCATGCTTGAAAACCTTCTTCTGCTCTATGGTTTCTGGTAAAACCCCCGGTATATCGAACCCCTAAAGGTGCGATATGAAACCCCTGAAGGCGCTCTGAGAAACCTTTTATAGGGTTTTGGTAAAAACCCTGAGTACATATATCGAACCCTAAAGGTGCCTTATAAAACCCCTGAAGGTGCTCTGAAAAACCTTTTCATAGGGTTTTTGGTAAAAACCCCGAGTACATATATCGAACCCCTAAAGGTGCCATATAAAACCCCTGAAGGTGCTCTGAAAAACCTTTTTATAGGGTTTTTGGTAAAAACCCTGAGTACATATATCGAACCCCTAAAGGTGTTTCAAAAAACCCTCAGGGTTTTCCAAAAAACCCTTCATGAGGGTTTTTTCAAAAACCCATGATAAGGGTTTTTTGAAGAACCATTTGAAAGGGTTTTTCGGAGCACCTTTAGGGGTTCGATATATGTACTCTGTTGAAAAACCCTTTGAGGTTTTTTTGAGCACCTTTATTTTTTGAGTGCAGAATAATAGAAAATTTAAATAAACAAGACAAAACATAGCAGACGCAGAGTTGGTTGCACGAGGAGTTGTTCAATCTCAACTTCTCGAAAGGGCTGACATCCTACCTTAATTGTCATTTATTTGACGTCACAATTCTCTAAAATATCATTACTGTGGAGGTTAATTTATTTATAATCATGAAAATGTCATATAACCCTACACAGATATAAAACATCCCGCAAAGGTGACAATCTTAAAAGTCTAAGATATCCTGTGCTTGAAAACCAATAGAGACAATCCTGGACAAAAGTTAGGAGACACTTACGGAAACCGGGTCTCTCTCGTCATATTTGGACCCCCTTCCCCCCAAAGTCAATGTTGAAGACTGTAAAGACGTTTTTTGTGTGCCTGGTCCCTGTTTTTTTTTCATCTGAAAGCAACATTGACTTTGGGGGGAGGGGTATATACTAATAAATCAAGCATTTATTACCCGAAGACGAAAATGCACTCTAAAATTTCCAAACTTACGAGAATTCAATAAATACGATAGAAATTTCAAAAGAAAAACGACAAATTTTCACTGGCAAAACATGTTTCGAACATTCTATGTTCATCTTCAGTTGCAATATACGAATAAGCTAATCAAGAAAATTACATGAGTTAAATAGAGCTATAAAATATTACATAACTTAATAACAAACAT
Source organism: Chrysaora quinquecirrha (assembly GCA_014526335.1). Lineage (NCBI taxonomy): Eukaryota > Metazoa > Cnidaria > Scyphozoa > Semaeostomeae > Pelagiidae > Chrysaora > Chrysaora quinquecirrha. Next base: position 1,959,243 of record JACTAT010000044.1, on the reverse strand, counting down.
GAGGTAGCTAAATTATTAAGAAATCGGTAACATTAAAGGTAGCTAAAGCGTACAAATGGGAATAAGTTAATACAAACCGAAAAAAACTAATTAAAAAGAAAGATTCAGCTTGTAATGATAAAGTTGTTTATTGAGTGTGGGTTTCACCCAAGAGATATGCAGCGCTTCCTTGATCTTAAGGGTAAAGGAGCTATTAGCACTATCAAGAATGGAGAAACTTTCTTCAGAGCAAAGAGCACGGCAAGAAGGGGAGTCATTTAAGTGTTTAAAAATATGGGAGTTTTTGTCCGTGACCAAATGCTCTAGATTTCGTGTTGAAAGATGCCAAGAAGTTTCCCCGACATAAGATGCGGAACATCCGCCACAAAGAAATTTGTAGATGGAAGTGTAGATGGTTGGTGCAAAAATACAGCTGGATTGTGAAAATTGTGATACAAGCACCAAAATTTCAGGAAATACTAAGCGGAACAACAAACCGGGGGAGTGTGTTGTAAACTAGGTACCAGACCTCTATGACGTATATCCTGTAACAATGTGCATGTCATTAGCGGTAAAGGTTCAGTTGTTCACAGAGATCGTAAAGTTAAGATCATGAAAAAGTAGTAGCCACAAGTTATGTCAGTATTTTATATTATCTCTTTATTTGTAGTATTTCAAACTTAGTATTTCCTGAAATTTTGGTGCTTGTATCACAATTTTCACAATCCAGCTGTATTTTTGCACTAACCTCCTGCACTACTTCCATACTTTGTTGCTTCAATATATTTTCTTGCTTCTATATCTTCTTGATTCGATACTTTCTCGCTTCCAAATTTTCTTGCTTCCATCTTTTCTAGCTTCCATGTTTTCTTGCTTCTATATTGTTATGCTTCTATATTTTCTTGCTCCAATTTTTTCTTCCTTCTATATTTTCTTGCTTTGATATATTTTTGCTTCCGTATTTACTTGCTTCACTATATTCTTGCTTCAATATTTTCTTGCTTCTATATTTTCTTGCTTCCATATTTTCTTGCTTCCATATTTTCTTGCTTCTATATTTCCTTGCTTCCATATTTTCCTGCTTCCATATTTTCTTGCTTCTACATTTTCTTGCTTCCATATTTTCTTGCTTCTACATTTTCTTGCTTCCATATTTTCTTGCTTTCATTCTTTCTTGCTTCTATATTTTCTGGCTTCTATATTTTCTTGCTTCAATATATTTTCTTGCTTAAATATATTCTTACTTCCCTATTTTCTTGCTTAAATATTTTGTTGCTTCTACATTATCTTGCTTCCATATTTTCTTGCTTTCATTCTTTCTTGCTTCAATATTTTCTGGCTTCTATATTTTCTTGCTTCAATATATTTTCTTGCTTAAATATTTTCTTGCTTCCATATTTTCTTGCTTCTATATTTTCTTGGTTCGATATTTTATTGCTTCAATATTTTCTTGCCTCAATATTTTCTTGCTTCCTTACCCCTTCAATTTTTTTCTGCAAATAAAGTATTGAATCTCCCAAACATGGTAATAAGGCTACACTTAAGCAAAACAAGGTTTTATGCAAGGATGAACAGTATGAGATGTGGATAAGGATGAGGTCACTGTTGTGCTGTCAAGATAAAAGAGTGAATGCCCCCTTCGATGAAAAAGAGCAACCTTTGAATGAAATATGCCTTGAATGTAAAAAAAAGCAACGTGGCATAGCATGATTACGAAAAGGTACATCATACAATCAACATAGGTAATTAGCAAAAGAGTAACACGATTTTCCTTGAAATCTGAACTTGAAATAAACAGAAAAAGATTACAAGCTGTTGGAATTTCTTTTACAAAAGGCTTGCCGCTAGACAATTGACACAGATTATTCAAACCAGACTAATGGGCAATTAACATTCTAATTATGTCATCGTACTTAGTAAGAACACATTTCCTCATCTAATATCCAACTATGGTAATTAGGCCACACTAATGCAAAACAAGGTTTTAAGCACAGTTTGTACAGTTTGAGATGTTGATAAGGATGAGGTTGCTTTGTGCTGGCAAAATAAATGAGTGAAGCCCTCTGGCAACGAAAAAGAGGAAATTTTGAATGAAGTATCCCTTGAATGTTTAAAAAAGCGATGTGGCATGACAAGAATACGAAAAGGTACATCATACGATCAACAAAGGTAATCAGCAAAAGATAAACACAAATTTTCTTGAAATCTGAACTTGAAATAAACAGAAAAAGATTACAAGCTATTGGAATTTCTTTTACAAAAGGCTTGACGCCAGACAAATGACACAGATTAATCAAACCAGACTAATGGGTTTTTAACATTCTAATTATGTCATTGTTTTTAGTAATAACACTATTCCTCATTTTAGTAATTGGGTCTAGCTATTAATAAAAGGGGAAATAAGAAAGTTTCTGCATATACGGGTTTCAGAAATAATCCCAAAATATTGCAGGTGCAGAACTACGAGCATATATTATATCATACAGCTTTTTTCAGCCTTATATCTCCAGTAATTTTCATATTCCCCCTTTATCAATTACTAAAAGGAGAATTGGTTAATATCTAAACTATAACAGATGGATTTTAAAATAATTCGACAAGACAGTAAACGCAATAGAACAGGTATATACAATAGAAAAGAAATTCACACTCTTTTCTGTAATGATTGCTCTTTGATCCTCTTCGTTCCTCTTCATTCCTCCTCGTTCCTCTTCATTCCTCCTCGTTCCTCTTCATTCCTTCTCATTCCTCTTCATTCCTTCTCGTTCCTCTTCATTCCTATTCGTTCCTCTTCATTCCATCCCATTCCTCTTCATTCCTCCCTGTTTGTCTTTATTCCCCCTCGTTTCTCTCCATTCCTTCTCATCCCTCTTCATTCCTCCTTGTTTCTCTTCATTCTTCCTCATTCCTCTTCATTCTTTCTTGTTCCTTTCCGTTTTTCTTCATTACTCCTCGTTCCTCTTGTTCCTCTTTTTAGAAATAGCCTTCCCTACTTCATTTTCAATCGCCACAGAACCCTTTTCACGCACATTCCTTTTGAAATTCGGGATGTGTGTAGCTTTTTTCTGCTTAAAAGCCGCAGATGCATGCAAAATGACGTTAACCGATGTCAATACATTCCAAAAAACCCAAGCCGCAACTATTTCAGAAGCTGCAAACCGTAGAAAAAGCATTGGGAATTCCGTAAACTGCACTCAAAATAGGGGTCGAACAAGGGTCAAAGCCGTGAGGCCGCAAACCTATAATAAGCCCCTTTTTGGCAACATCAATCCTAACAAATTGATTAGTTACCCCAAAGCTTGGACAAATTTGAAAAAGTTCGGACCATGAAAGTTCTCCGAAGTCATTGAGTCTTTTTGGAAAGTTACGAGTGAAGAACTAATATATCTAACAACCACAATCAATCTAGGAGAGTTAAAGTTGAATTTTGTCCAATTTGACTTAGAAAATTACGGGACCAACACAGCGCTTTAGACATAAACGATGCACATAAATCATTATTGGAATGTGAAGAACACTTTGAGATGCCTGATTTAAAGATCAATCCATACAATAAATAAATATTGGCGTGGAGTGCTGAAACAATCTATTTGCTCATCTAAGTTGAAGTCGTTTCTGAAGTTTTTTGTAACCTAGTATATAAAAAATGCTAACCTAATCCTGGTTTTTTAAACAAGGGCTGGTATTTTGAAAAATTTTCCAGGGAGCATGCCCCAACCCCCCTAGATGGTTTTGGCTTACACTGCGCACAAGTTACCATTGAAAAGATGAATTTTAACTGGACATGTCCCCCCCCATTCTATTTCCATACGAATATGTATACCGGTCATTACTTCCTAGGCTTCATAAACATTTCTTCAATTTAGGCTTGTCTGATTACGTATACTTTTTTTCCTTTCAAGTAAATGTCATAGACAATTAGACCTCATCTCCTTGGCTGGAAAAGTTGCTATCTCTGTAGAAAATTTCCGAGCTTCTAAATGGTGTGGTTTCAAAAATGGAGCCCAATTTTGCTCCCTTTGCTTGTAGCCCTAATTTTTAACAATTTGGCGCAGTCCATTGGATGAGATTTAAAAAAGTAATATGCATTGTATTGAAAAAAGAACTGATTCTCGACCACATGAAGTTTACAGGGCCCATCTTACTAGCCCCAAAGCTAAGTAGTATGACCACGTATGGGCCCCTTTTGGCTGCTTTTCCCGGTGGGATGAATGGTAGCCAGTCCGCCACTGCTTATTTGTTAATTAGGTAGTTCGTTAGTAAGCTGATTAGTTAGATAGCAAACATAGCTTGTTTGTTTGTTAGTTAGTAAGGAAAAGATTTAGTTAGTTATTTGGTTAGTTAGTTAGTTAGTAAATTTTTTTAGTTAGTTAGTTAGTTAGTTAGTTAGTTTGCTACTTTGTTAGTTAGTAAATAAGCTTGGTAGTTAGGTTGAAAGCATAGCTTGTATGTAAGTTAGTTTGTAAGATTCAGAGTTAGTTAGTTAGTTAGTTAGCTAGATAATTAGTTGGTTTGTTAGTTAGTTGGGTAGTTAGTTAGTTTGTTAGTAAATTTGATAATTAGCGAGTTGTTTGTTAGTTAGTTAGTTAGTTAGTTAGCAAGCTGGTTAGATAGGTTGCATGCATAGCTTGTATGTTAGTTAGTTAGTAATATTAAAGGTTTGTTACCTAGCTTGTTTGATTGTTAGTTAGTTGATTAATTAGCTAGTTTGTACATAAATTAAATAGTTAGCGAGTTTGTTTATTAGTTCGTTACTTAGTTAGTTAGCAAGCTGGTTAGCTAGGTTGCTAGAATAGTTTGTTTGTTTGTCAGTTAAGAAGATAGATATTTAGTTAGCTAGTTGGCTAGTTAGTTAGTTAGTTTGTTAAATAGTTAGGTAGTTAGTTGGGTAGTTAGTAAGTAAAATAGTTAGTTAGTATGTTACTGAGTTAGCAAGATAGACAGTTAGTTTGTTTGTTAGTTAGATAGTTGGTTGATTAGTGAAATAGTTAGTTAGTTAGCTGGTTAGATAGTAAGTTAGTTATTTAGTTAATTTGTTAGTAAATTAGATAGTTAGCGAGTTTGTTTTGTTAGTTAGTTAGTTAGTTAGTTATGATAGATAGTTTGTAGGCTGGTTAATTAGGTTGCAAGCATAGCTTGTATGTTTGTGAGTTTATAAGATAGACAGTTAGTTTGTTAGTTAGATAGTTGGTTGGTTATTTAAATAGTTAGTTAGTTAGTTAGATAGTTTGCTGGTAATTAAAATAGTTAACAAGGTTGTTTGTAGTAGTTAAATAGTTAGTTAGTAAGTAACCTGGTTAGTTAGATGGCAAGCATAGTCTTATTTTTGTTAGTTAGTTAGTTTGTTAGTTAGTTAGTTAGTTAGTTAGTAAGTTAGTTTGTTAGTAAATGAGATAGTTAGCAGGTTTGTTGGTTGTTATTTAGTTACTTAGTTAGTTAGTAAGCTTGTTAGTTAGTTTGCAAACATAGCTTTTATGTTAGTTAGTTAGTAAAATAGAGAGTTAGTTGTTAAGTTAGCTGGTTAGTTGGTTGGTTAGGTAAAAAGCTAGTTAGTTAGTTAGTTTGTTAGTAAATTAGATAGTTAGGAGGTTTGTTAAGTTGCAACCATAGCTTGTATGTTAGTTAGTTAGAAAGACAGAGGGTTAGTTAGTTAGTTAGTTGGTTAGTTAGTTAGTTGGTTAGTTAGTTGGTTTGTTAGTGAGATAGTTAGATAGTTGGTTAGTTTGTTAGTTAGTTAGGAAGCTGGTTAGTTAGGTTGCAAGCATAGCTCGTATGTTAGTAAGTCAGTAATAGAGAGAGTTAGTTAGTTGGCTAGTTAGATAGTTAGTTAGTTGGTTTATTAGTTAGTTTGTAAGTAAATTAGATATTTAGCGAGTTTCTTTGTTAAATAGTTAGTTAGTTAATTAGCTTGTTTGTTAGGTTGCAACTGTAGCTTTTATGTTAATTAGTTAATAATATTGAGAAATAGTTAGTTATTTTGTTGGTTAGTTAGTTAGTTAGTTAGTTGAATAATTAGTTTGTAAGTAATTTAGATAGTTCACGAGTTTGTTTGTTAGTTAGTTAGTTAGTTAATTAGTGAACAGGTTACCTAGTTTGCAAGCGTAGCTTGTATGTTGGATAATTAATAAGATAGTGGTTAGCTAGCTAGTTAATTGTTTGGTTAGTTAAATAGTTATTTGGGTAATTAGTTAGTTTGTAAAATAATTATTTAGTTAGTTATTTGGCTAGTCAGATAGTTAGTTAGTTAGTTAGTTGGTTACATAGTTAGTTAGTTAATTTGTTAGTAAGCTGTTTAGTTAGTTTGCAAGCATAGCTTGTACGTTAGTTAGTTAGTATGCTAGATAGTTATTTAGATTGTTAGTTCGTTACTTAAGTAGTTAGTTGGTAAGCTGGTTAGTTAGGTTAAAGGCATACATGTTGGTTAGTTATTGAGATTGAGAGTTAGTTAGTTAACTAACTAACGAACTAACTCTTTAACTAACGAACTAACTAACTAACAAACCAACTAAGACTAAGTGTCTTTTTTACTAACTAACAACAAACAAGCTTTGCTCTCAACCTGACTAACCAGCTTGTTAACTAACTAACTAACTAACAAACTAATAAACAAACTTGATATCTATCTAATTTACTTACAAACTAACTGATTAACCAATTAACTATCTATTCAACCAGCTTACTAACAAACCTTTTACAATACTAACAAACTAACATACAAGCAATGCTTGCAAACGAGTTAGCCAAGTTACTAACTAACTAACTAACTAACTAACTAACTAACTAGGAAACAAACTAACTACCTAACTATCTAACTAACTAACTAAGTAACAAACAAACTCGCTAGCTATCTAATTATCTTACAAAATAACTAACTAACTGACTAATTATCTAACAAGCTAACTAACTATTTATCTATATTACTAACTAACTAACATACAAGCTATGCTTGCAACCCAATCAACCAGCTTACTAACTAACAAACAGACTAACTAACTAACTAACTAACTAACTAACTATTTAACTAACGAACCAACTAACTAACTAACAAACAAACTAACTGGCTTTTTTACTAACTAACTAACATACAAGCTATTCTTTCAACCTATATAACAAGTTTGCTAACTAACTAACTAACTAACTAAGAGACAAAATCGCTAACTATCAATTTTACTAACAAAATATCTAACTAGCTAACAAACTATTTAACTAACTTACCAACAATATAACTAACAAACCAACTAACTATCTATCTTGCAAACTAACTAACTAGCTTACTTACTAATTAACTAACTAACTAACAAAAATACTTGCTAACTGTAATTTACTTACAAACTAATTAATTAACAAACTAACTAAATAACTAATTAACCAACTAACTAACTAACTAACTCTCAATCTTAATAACTAACTAACATACAAGCTGCGCTTGCGATCTAACTAACACGTTTACATACAAATTAACTAATTAACAAACAAACTCCCTAAATATCTAATTTACTTCCAAAATAATTACTAACTAACTAACTAACTAACTAACAATCGAGCCAGTTAACTTACTCACTATCTATCATACTAACTACTTAACTAAATAACAAACCAACTATTTAACAGACTAACTCAAAATCTTATTAACCAACTTACATACAAGCTACGCTTGCAACTTAACTGACAAGCTTACTAAATAACAAACTAACTAACAAACAAACGCGCTAACTATCTAATTTACTAACAAAATTAAAAAAAAACTAACTATCTAACAAACTAACTAACTATCTATCAATGTAACTAACTAACATACAAGCTACGCTTGCAACCTAACTAACAAGCTTACTAACTAACTAACTAACACACATGCGTGCTATCTTACTTACTAACAAAATAACTAGCAAACTAACTAACTTACTACCTAACCAACTAACTAACTATTTAACTCTCAATCTTACTAACTAACTTACCTACATACAACGCTTGCAACCTAACTAACAAGCTTACTAACTAAATAACTAACTAACAAACAATCCTGCTAACTATCTAATTTACTAACTAAAAAACTAACAAACTAACTGACTAACCAACCGTCTATCTTACTAAATAACAAACATATAAGATTTTCTTGTAACCTAACTAACCAGCTTGCTATCTAACTAACTATCTAACTAACTAACAAACTTGCTAACTATCTATTTTACTTACAGACTAACCAATTAACCAACTAGCTTACTAACAAACCTCTTATATTACTAATTAGCTAACATACAAGCAGTGCTTGCACCCTAACTAACCAGCTTACTAACTAAGTAAATCACTAAATAACTAACAAACTAAATAACTATCTATCGTGCTAACTAACTAACAAACATACAAGCTATGCTTGCAAACTAACTAACCAGCTTACTAACTAACTAGCTAACTAACTAACAAACAAACTCGCTAACTATCTAATTTACTTACAGACTAACTTTTTAAGAAACCAACTAACTATCTAACCAGCTTACTAACAAACCTTTTATGTTACTACCTAGCTAACATACAACATACTAACTACTTAACTAAGTTTCTAACAAACAAAATAACTAACTAACCAGCTAGCTAACTAACTAACTGTCTATCGTGCTAGCTAACAAACATTCAAGCTATGCTTGCAAACTAACTAACCAGCTTACTAACTAACTAACAAATAAACAAGGTTGCTCTCTATCTTTTTTACTTACAAACTAACTAGTTAACTAACTAGTTTTTTAGCTAACTGACCGGCTAAGTTAACTAACTAACTGTGTATCTTATTAACTAACTAACACAATATCTATGCGTGCAAACTAACTAACCAGCTTACTAACTAACTAGCTAACTAACTAACAAACAAACTCGCTAACTATCTAATTTACTTACAGACTCTCTTTTTAAGCAACTAATTAACTATGTAACCAGCTTTCTAACAAACCTTTTATATTACTACCTAGCTAATATAGAAGCTATGCTTGCAAAAACCTGACAAACAAGCTTACTAACTAACTAACTTACTAACAAACATACGTGCTAACTATCTTATTTACTAACAAAATAACTATTAAACTAACTAACTAACTATCGAATGAGTTAACTAACTCATTATCTATATTACTAACTAACTAACATACAAGCTATGCTTGCACCCTGACTAACCAGCTTACTAACTAAGTAACTAACTAAATAACTAACAAACTAAATAACTATCTATCGTGCTAACTAACTAACAAACATACAAGCTATGCTTGCAAACTAACTAACCAGTTTACTACCTAACTAACTAACTACTTAACAAAGTTTCTAACAAACAAAATAACTAACCAACTAGCTAGCTAACTAACTAACTAACTGTCTATCGTGCTAACTAACAAACATACAAGCTATGCTTGCAAACTAACTAACTAGCTTACTAACTAACTCACAAAAAACAAACTTGCTCACTATCTATATTACTTATAAAACTGACTAATTAACAAACTAGTTATTTAACTAACTAACGGGATAAGTAGCTAGCTAACTAACTAACTGTCTATCTTACTAACTAACTAACATACAAACTATGTTCGCAAACTGACTAACCAGCTTTATAACTAACTAGCTTACTAACTAACAAACAAACTCCTTAACTATCTAATTTACTTACAGACTAACTAAGCAACTAACTAACTATCTAACCAGCTTACTAACAAACCTTTTACATTACTAACTAGCTAACATACAAGCTATGCTTGCAAAAACCTGACAAAAAAGTTTACTAACTAACTAACTAACTAACAAACATACGTGCTAACTGTCTTATTTACTAAAAAAATAACTATTAAACTAACTTACTAACTATCGAGACAGTTAAGTATCTCATTATCAATATTACTAACATACTAACATACAAGCTATGCTTGCACCCTTACTAACCAGCTTACTAACTACGTAAGTAACTAAATAACTAACAATTCAACTAACTATCTATCATACTAACTAACTAACATGCAAGCTATGCTTGCAACCTAACTAACACACTTACTAACTAACTAACTAATTTACAAACAAATGTGCTAACTATCTAATTTACAAACAAAAATACAAACAAACTAGCTAACTAACTAACCATCTATCTTACAAAATAGTAAACATATAAGCTTGTCTGGGAACCTAACTACCCAGCTTTCTATCTAACTAACTAACTAACTAACAAACAATTCGACAACTATCTAATTTACTTACAGACTAACTAATTAACAAACTAATTAACTATCTAACAAGCTTACTAACAAAGCATTATAATGCTAACTAGCTAACATACAAGCTATGTTTGCAAAAACCTGACAAACCAGCTTGCTAACTAACTAACTAACTAACAAACGAACTCGCTAACTAGCTAACTAACCAACTAAATAACTAGCTAACTCTAAATCTTATTAACTAACTAACATACAAGCTATGCTTGCAATCTAACTAGCAAGCTTACTAACTAAGTAACTAACTAACTAACTATCTAACTAACCAACTAATTAACTGACTAACTCTAAATTTTATTACCCAACTTACATACAAGCTACGCTTGCAACTTAACTGACAAGCTTACTAAATAACTAACTAACTAACAAACAATCCTGCTAACTATCTAATTTACTAACAAAATTAAAAAAAACTAACTAACTAACAAACTAACTAACTATTTATCATAGAAACTAACTAACATACAAGCTATGCTTGCAAACTAATTAACAAGCTTACTAACTAACTAACTAGCTACTTAACTAACTCTCTAACAATCAAACTAACTAAGTAACTTACCAACTAACTAACTAACTAACTGTCTATCTTGCTAACAAACAAACATACAAGCTACGCTTGCAACCTAACTTACAAGCTTGCTAACTAACTAACTAACTAACAAGCAAACGTGCTAATTATATTACTTACAAACAAAATAACTAACAAATTAACTAACTTACTACCTACCCAACTAACTAACTATTTAACTCTCAATCTTACTAACTAACTAACATACAAGCAACGATTGCAACCCAACTAACAAGCTTACTAACTAACTAACTAACTAACAAACAAACCTGCAAACTATCTAATTTACTAACTAAAAAACTATCAAACTAACCAACCGTCTATCTTACTAAATAACAAACATATAAGATTTTCTTGCAACCTAACTAACCAGCGTGCTATCTAACTAACTAACTAACTAACAAACAAACTTGCTAACTATCTATTTTACATACAGACTAACTAATTCACCAACTAGCTAAGTATTCACTTAGCTTTCTAACAAACCTTTTATATTACTAATTAGCTAACATACAAGCAGTGCTTGCACCCTAACTAACCAGCTTACTAACTAAGTAACTAACTAAATAACTAACAAATTAAATAACTATCTATCGTGCTAACTAACTAACAAACATACAAGGTATGCTTGCAAACTAACTAACCAGCTTACTTCCTAACTAACTAACTACTTAACTAAGTTTTTAACAAACAAAATAACTAACTAACTAGCTAACTAACTTTTAACTAACTGTCTATCGTGCTAACTAACTAACATACAAGCTATTCTTGCACCCTTACTAACCAGCTTACTAACTACGTAAGTAACTAAATAACTAACAATTTAACTAACTATCTATCATACTAACTAACTAACTTACAAACTATGCTTAACCTAACTAAGTTACTAACTAACTAACTAACCAAAATGTGTTAACTATCTAATTTACTAACAAAAATACAAACAAACTAGCTAACTAACTAACCGTCTATCTTACAAAATAGTAAAAATATAAGCTTTTCTTGGAACTTAACTACCCAGCTTTCTATCTAACTAACTAACTAACTAACAAACAAACTCGCTAACTATCTAATTTACGTACAGACTAACTTTTTAAGCAACTAACTAACTATATAACCAGCTTACTAACAAACCTTTTATATTACTACCTAGCTAACATGCAAGCTATGCTTGCAAAAACCTGACAAACAAGCTTACTAACTAACTATCTAACTAACAAACATACGTGCTAAATATCTAATTTACTTACAAACTAATTTTTTACCTAACTAACTAACTAACTAACCAAATAACTAACTAACTAATTCTCAATCTTATTAACTAACTAACATACAAGCTACGCTTGCAACCTAACTAACAAGGTTACTAACTAACTAACTAACTAACTAACTATCTGTCATACTAACTAACTAACATACAAGTTATGCTTGCAAAGTAACTAACCAGCCTACTAAGTAAATAACTAACTACTTAACTAATTGTAAAACAAACAAACGAACTAACCTTCTAACTAGCAAACTAACTATCTAACTGTGTATCGTGGTAACTAACAAACATACAAGCTTTGTTTCCAAACTAACTAACCAGCTTACTAACTAACAAACTAACTAGCAAACAATCAAATTTGTTGTACGTACACTAACTAGCTAACTAACCAATTAACTAACTCTCAATCTTAATCAATAGCAAACTAACTAACAAACTAACTAACTAACTAACTAACTAATTTACTAACTGTCTACTATGCTAACTAACAAACATACGAGCTATGCTTGCAAACTAACTAACCAGCTTACTAACAAACCAACAAATAAACAAACTTGCTCACTATCTTTTTTACTTACAAATTGACTAAATAACTAACTAGTTATTTAACTAACTAACAGGCTAAGTAGCTAACTGACTATTTAACTGTCTATCTTACTAACTAATTAAAATACAATCTATGAATGCAAACTAACTAACCAGCTTTCTAACTAACTAACAAATAAACAAACTTGCTCACCATCTTTTTTATTTACAAATTGACTAAATAACTAACTAGTTAGTTAGCTAACTAACAGGCTAAGTAGCTAACTGACTATTTAACTGTCTATCTTAGTAACTAATTAACATACAATCTATGAATGCAAACTAACTAACCAGCTTACAAAGTAACTAACTAACTAAATTACTAATTAATTAACCAACTAACTAACTAACTAACTAGCTTACTAACAAACTAACTAAATTCTTAACTTACTCTATAACAAACAAACCAATTAACTAACTAACTAAGTAGCTAATTATTTTAGTAACTGTCTACCTTGCTAACTAACAAACATACAAGCTATGCTTGCAAACTAACTAACCAGCTTACTAACTAACCAACAAATAAACAAACTTGCTCACTATCTTTTTTACTTACAAATTGAATAAAAAACTAACTAGTTATTTAACTAACAAACAGGCTAAGTAGCTTACTAATTAACCAACTGTCTATCTTACCAAATAATTAACATACAATCTATGCATGTAAACTAACTAACCAGCATACTAACTAACTAACTAAATAACTAACTAACTAACTAACAAACTAAGTAACTAACTAACTAACTCTAAATCTTACTAACTAACTTACATACAAGCTCAAACTATTTAACAAACTACTAACTAACTAACTAACTAACTAACTAACTAACTAATCTTACAAACTAACTAACATACAAGCTATCTTGCAACCTAACTAACAAGCTTACTAACTAACTAACTAACTAACTAACTAACTAACAAACAAACGTACTAGCTATCTAATTTACTTAACTAACTAACTAACTAAGCAACTAACTAACTAACTAACTAGCTTAACTAACTAACTAACTAACATATCTAACTAATCAATAATTAAACTAACATACAAGCTTACTTGCAAACTAACTAACAAGCTTACTAACTAACTAACTAACTAACAAACCTAACTAACTAACTCTAATTTACTATCTAAAAGCTAACTAACAAACTAACTAACTAACTAAACTAACTATCTAACTAACTAACTAACATACAAGCTATGCTTGCAAACTAATTAACTAACTTAAAACTAACTAACTAACTAACTACTAACTAACTCTCTAACAATCAAACTAACTAACTAACTTAACTAACTAACTAACTAACTAACTAACTGTCTATCTTGCTAACTAACAAACAACATACAAGCTATGCTTGCAACCTAACTAACCAGCTTACTAACTAACTAACTAACTAACAAACAAACGTGCTAACAAACAAACTTATAACTAACTAACAAACTAACTAATAACTAACTAATTAACTAACTAACATACAAGCTATTGCACCCTTTAACCAAACTAACTAACTAACTAACTAACTAACAATCTTACTAACTAACTAACATACAAGCAACGATTGCAACCCAACTAACAAGCTTACTAACTAACTAACTAACTAACAAACAAACCTGCAAACTATCTAATTTACTAACTAAAAAACTAACAAACTAACTAACTAGCTAACCGTCTATCTTACTAAATAACAAACATATAAGCTTTTCTTGCAAACTAACTAACCAGCTTGTTATCTAACTAACTAACTAACTAACAAACAAACTTGCTAACTATCTATTTTACTTACAGACTAACTAATTCACAAACTAGCTAACTATTCACTAAGCTTACTAACAAACCTTTTATATTACTAATTAGCTAACATACAAGCAGTGCTTGCACCCTAACTAACCATCTTACTAACTAAGTAACTAACTAAATAACTAACAAATTAAATAACTATCTATCGTGCTAACTAACTAAAAAACATACAAGGTATGCTTGCAAACTAACTAACCAGCTTACTTCCTAACTAACTAACTACTTAACTAAGTTTTTAACAAACAAAATAACTAACTAACTAGCTAACTAACTTTTAACTAACTGTCTATCGTGCTAACTAACTAACATACAAGCTATTCTTGCACCCTTACTAACCAGCTTACTAACTACGTAAGTAACTAAATAACTAACAATTTAACTAACTATCTATCATACTAACTAACGAACATACAAGCTATGCTTGCAACCTAACTAAGACACTTACTAACTAAGTAACTAATTTACAACAAAATGTGTTAGCTATCTAATTTACTAACAAAAATACAAACAAACTAGCTAACTAACTAACCGTCTATCTTACAAAATAGTAAAAATATAAGCTTTTCTTGGAACTTAACTACCCAGCTTTCTATCTAACTAACTAACTAACTAACAAACAAACTCGCTAACTATCTAATTTACGTACAGACTAACTTTTTAAGCAACTAACTAACTATATAACCAGCTTTCTAACAAACCTTTTATATTACTACCTAGCTAACATGCAAGCTATGCTTGCAAAAACCTTACAAACAAGCTTACTAACTAACTATCTAACTAACAAACATACGTGCTAAATATCTAATTTACTTACAAACTAATTTTTTACCTAACTAACTAACTAACTAACCAAATAACTAACTAACTAATTCTCAATCTTATTAACTAACTAACATACAAGCTACGCTTGCAACCTAACTAACAAGGTTACTAACTAACTAACTAACTAACTAACTATCTGTCATACTAACTAACTAACATACAAGTTATGCTTGCAAAGTAACTAACCAGCCTACTAAGTAAATAACTAACTACTTAACTAATTGTAAAACAAACAAACGAACTAACCTTCTAACTAGCAAACTAACTATCTAACTGTGTATCGTGGTAACTAACAAACATACAAGCTTTGTTTCCAAACTAACTAACCAGCTTACTAACTAACAAACTAACTAGCAAACAATCAAATTTGTTGTACGTACACTAACTAGCTAACTAACCAATTAACTAACTCTCAATCTTAATCAATAGCAAACTAACTAACAAACTAACTAACTAACTAACTAACTAATTTACTAACTGTCTACTATGCTAACTAACAAACATACGAGCTATGCTTGCAAACTAACTAACCAACCAACAAATAAACAAACTTGCTCACTATCTTTTTTACTTACAAATTGACTAAATAACTAACTAGTTATTTAACTAACTAACAGGCTAAGTAGCTAACTGACTACTTAACTGTCTATCTTACTAACTAATTTTTTATACAATCTATGAATGCAAACTAACTAACCAGCTTACTAACTAACTAACAAATAAACAAACTTGCTCACTATCTTTTTTACTTACAAATTGACTAAATAACTAAGTAGTTATTTAACTAACTAACAGGCTAAGTAGCTAACTGACTATTTAACTGTCTATCTTACTAACTAATTAACATACAATCTATGAATGCAAACTAACTAACCAGCTTACTAAGTAACTAACTAACTAAATTACTAACTAATTAACCAACTAACTAACTAACTAACTAAACTAATTAACCAGCTTACTAACAAACTAACTAAATTCTTAACTAACTCTATAACAAACAAACCAATTAACTAGATAACTAACTAGCTAACTATTTTAGTAACTGTCTACCTTGCTAACTAACAATCTTACAAGCTATGCTTGCAAACTAACTAACCAGCTTACTAACTAACCAACAAATAAACAAACTTGCTTACTATCTTTTTTACTTACAAACTGAATAAAAAACTAACTAGTTATTTAACTAACAAACCGGCTAAGTAGCTTACTAATTAACCAACTGTCTATCTTACTAAATAATTAACATACAATCTATGCATGTAAACTAACGAACCAGCTTACTAACTAACTAACCAAATAACTAACTAACTAACTAACCAACTAAGTAACTAACTAACTAACTCTAAATCTTACTAACTAACTTACATACAAGCTCACTTGCAACTTATTTAACAAACTTACTAACTAACTAACTAACTAACTAAGTAACTAACTAACTAACTAACAAACAAACGCGCTAGCTATCTAATTTACTTACAAACTAACCAACTAACTAACTAACTAACTAACTAACAAACAAACGTGCTAGCTATCTAATTTACTTACCAATTAACTAATTAAGCAACTAACTAACTATCTAACCAGCTTAGTAACTAACTAACTAACAAAACCTTTTATATTACTAATTAGCTAACATACAAGCAGTGCTTGCAAACTAATTAACCAGCTTACTAACTAACTAACTAACTACTTAACTAACTCTCTAACAATCAAACTAACTAAGTAACTTACCAACTAACTAACTAACTAACTGTCTATCTTGCTAACAAACAAACATACAAGCTACGCTTGCAACCTAACTTACAAACTTGCTAACTAACTAACTAACTAACAAGCAAACGTGCTAATTATATTACTTACACACAAAATAACTAACAAATTAACTAACGTACTACCTAAGTAGCTAACTAACTATTTAACTCTCAATCTTACTAACTAACTAACATACAAGCAACGCTTGCAACCTAACTAACAAGCTTACTAACTAACTAACTAACTAACAAACAAACCTGGAACTATCTACTTTACTTACAGACTAACTAATTCACCAACTAGCTAACTACTCACTTAGCTTACTAACAAACCTTTTATATTACTAATTAGCTAACATACAAGCAGTGCTTGCACCCTAACTAACCATCTTACTAACTAAGTAACTAACTAAATAACTAACAAATTAAATAACTATCTATCGTGCTAACTAACTAAAAAACATACAAGGTATGCTTGCAAACTAACTAACCAGCTTACTACCTAACTAACTAACTACTTAACTAAGTTTGTAACAAACAAAATAACTAACTAACTAACTAGCTAGCTAACTTTTAACTAACTGTCTATCGTGCTAACTAACAAGCATACAAGCTTTGCTTGCAAACTAACTAACCAGCTTACTAACTAACTAACAAATAAACAAACTTGCTCACTATCTTTTTACTTATAAAACTGACTAATTAACAAACTAGTTATTTAACTAACTAACCGGATAAGTAGCTAGATATCTAACTAACTGTCTATCTTACGAACTAACTAACATACAAACTATGTTCGCAAACTAACTAACAAGCTTAATAACTAACTAGCTAACGAACTAACAAACAAACTCGCTAACTATCTAATTGACTTGCAAACTAACTAAGCAACTAACTAACTATCTAACCAGCTTACTAACAAACCTTTTACATTACTAACTAGCTTACATACAAGCTATGCTTGCAAAAACCTGACAGAAAAGTTTACTAATTAACTAACTAACTAACAAACATACGTGCTAACTGTCTTATTTACTAATAAAATAACTATTAAACTAACTAACTAACTATTGACACAATTATGTATCTCACTATCTATATTGCTAACTAACTAACATACAAGCTATTCTTGCACCCTTACTAACCAGCTTACTAACTACGTAAGTAACTAAATAACTAACAATTTAACTAACTATCTATCATACTAACTAACTAACATACAAGCTATGCTTGCAACCTAACTAAGACACTTACTAACTAACTAACTAATTTACAACAAAATGTGTTAACTATCTAATTTACTAACAAAAATACAAACAAACTAGCTAACTAACTAACCGTCTATCTTACAAAATAGTAAAAATATAAGCTTTTCTTGGAACTTAACTACCCAGCTTTCTATCTAACTAACTAACTAACTAACTAACTAACAAAAAATTCGACAACTATCTATTTTACTTACAGACTAACTAATTAACAAACTAATTAACTATCTAACAAGCTTACTAACAAAGTATTATAATACTAGCTAGCTAACATACAAGCTATGTTTGCAAAAACCTAACAAACCAGCTTGCTAACTAACTAACTAACTAACTAACAAACAAACTTGCTAACTAGCTAACTAACCAACTAAATAACTAGCTAACTCTCAATCTTATTAACTAACTAACATACAAGCTATGCTTGCAATCTAACTAACAAGCTTACTAACTAAGTAACTAACTAACTAACGATCTAACTAACCAGCTAATTAACTGACTAACTCTAAATCTTACTAACCAACTTACATACAAGCTACGCTTGCAACTTAACTGACAAGCTTACTAAATATCTAACTAACTAACAAACAAACGCGCTAACTATCTAATTTACTAACAAAATTGAAAAAAACTAACTAACTAACAAACTAACTACCTATCTATCATAGAAACTAACTAACATACAAGCTATGCTTGCAAGCTAATTAACCAGCTTACTAACTAACTAACTAACTACTTAACTAACTCTCAAACATTCAAACTAACTAAGAATTTACCAACTAACTAACTAACTAACTGTCTATCTAGCTAACAAACAAACATACAAGTTACGCTTGCAACCTAACTTACACGCTTGCTAACTAACTAACTAACTAAGAAACCAACGCGCTAATTATCTTACTTACTAACAAAATACCTAACAAATTATCTATCTTACTACCTAACCAACTAAGTAACTATTTAACTCTCAATCCTACCAACTAACTAACATACAAGCAACGCTTACAACCTAACTAACAAGCTTTCTAACTAACTAACTAACTAACTAACAATCCTGCTAACTATCTAATTTACTAACTAAAAAACTGAGTTTGTTTTGTTAGTTAGTTAGTTAGTTAGTTATGATAGATAGTTTGTAGGCTGGTTAATTAGGTTGCAAGCATAGCTTGAATGTTTGTGAGTTTATAAGATAGACAGTTAGTTTGTTAGTTAGATAGTTGGTTGGTTATTTAAATAGTTAGTTAGTTAGTTGGATAGTTTGCTGGTAATTAAAATAGTTAACAAGGTTGTTTGTAGTAGTTAAATAGTTAGTTAGTAAGTAACCTGGTTAGTTAGATGGCAAGCATAGTCTTATTTTTGTTAGTTAGTTAGTTTGTTAGTTAGTTAGTTAGTTAGTTAGTTAGTTAGTTTGTTAGTAAATGAGATAGTTAGCAGGTTTGTTGGTTGTTATTTAGTTACTTAGTTAGTTAGTAAGTTTGTTAGTTAGTTTGCAAACATATCTTTTATGTTAGTTAGTTAGTAAATAGAGAGTTAGTTGTTGTTAGCTGGTTAGTTGGTTGGTTAGTTAAAAGCTAGTTAGTTAGTTAGTTTGTTAGTAAATTAGATAGTTAGGAGGTTTGTTAAGTTGCAACCATAGCTTGTATGTTAGTTAGTTAGAAAGACAGAGGTTAGTTAGTTAGTTAGTTAGTTAGTTAGTTAGTTAGTTAGTTAGGTTGGTTAGTGAGATAGTTAGATAGTTGGTTAGTTTGTTAGTTAGTTAGGAAGCTGGTTAGTTAGGTGGCAAGCATAGCTCGTATGTTAGTAAGTCAGTAATAGAGAGAGTTAGTTAGTTGGCTAGTTAGATAGTTAGTTAGTTGGTTTATTAGTTAGTTTGTAAGTAAATTAGATATTTAGCGAGTTTCTTTGTTAAATAGTTAGTTAGTTAATTAGCTTGTTTGTTAGGTTGCAACTGTAGCTTTTATGTTAATTAGTTAATAATATTGAGAAATAGTTAGTTATTTTGTTGGTTAGTTAGTTAGTTAGTTAGTTGAATAATTAGTTTGTAAGTAATTTAGATAGTTCACGAGTTTGTTTGTTAGTTAGTTAGTTAGTTAATTAGTGAACAGGTTACCTAGTTTGCAAGCGTAGCTTGTATGTTGGATAGTTAATAAGATAGTGGTTAGCTAGCTAGTTAATTGTTTGGTTAGTTAAATAGTTATTTGGGTAATTAGTTAGTTTGTAAAATAATTATTTAGTTAGTTATTTGGCTAGTCAGATAGTTAGTTAGTTAGTTAGTTGGTTACATAGTTAGTTAGTTAATTTGTTAGTAAGCTGTTTAGTTAGTTTGCAAGCATAGCTTGTAAGTTAGTTAGTTAGTATGCTAGATAGTTATTTAGATTGTTAGTTCGTTACTTAAGTAGTTAGTTGGTAAGCTGGTTAGTTAGGTTAAAGGCATAGCTTGTATGTTGGTTAGTTATTGAGATTGAGAGTTAGTTAGTTAACTAACTAACGAACTAACTATTAGTTAGTTAGTTAGTTAACTATCTAACGAACTAACTCTTTAACTAACGAACTAACTAACTAACAAACCAACTAAGACTAAGTGTCTTTTTTACTAACTAACAACAAACAAGCTTTGCTCTCAACCTGACTAACCAGCTTGTTAACTAACTAACTAACTAACAAACTAATAAAAAAACTTGATATCTATCTAATTTACTTACAAACTAACTGATTAACCAATTAACTATCTATTCAACCAGCTTACTAACAAACCTTTTACAATACTAACAAACTAACATACAAGCAATGCTTGCAAACGAGTTAGCCAAGTTACTAACTAACTAACTAACTAACTAACTAACTAACTAGGAAACAAACTAACTACCTAACTATCTAACTAACTAACTAAGTAACAAACAAACTCGCTAGCTATCTAATTATCTTACAAAATAACTAACTAACTGACTAATTATCTAACAAGCTAACTAACTATTTATCTATATTACTAACTTACTAACATACAAGCTATGCTTGCAACCCAATCAACCAGCTTACTAACTTACAAACAGACTAACTAACTAACTAACTAACTAACTAACTATTTAACTAACGAACCAACTAACTAACTAACAAACAAACTAACTGGCTTTTTTACTAACTAACTAACATACAAGCTATTCTTTCAACCTATATAACAAGTTTGCTAAGTAACTAACTAACTAGCTAAGAGACAAAATCGCTAACTATCAATTTTACTAACATAATATCTAACTAGCTAACAAACTATTTAACTAACTTACAAACAATATAACTAACAAACCAACTAACTATCTATCTTGCAAACTAACTAACTAGCTTACTTACTAATTAACTAACTAACTAACAAAAATACTTGCTAACTGTAATTTACTTACAAACTAATTAATTAACAAACTAACTAAATAACTAACTAACCAACTAACTAACTAACTAACTCTCAATCTTAATAACTAACTAACATACAAGCTGCGCTTGCGATCTAACTAACACGTTTACATACAAATTAACTAATTAACAAACAAACTCCCTAAATATCTAATTTACTTCCAAAATAATTACTAACTAACTAACTAACTAACTAACAATCGAGCCAGTTAACTTACTCACTATCTATCATACTAACTACTTAACTAAATAACAAACCAACTAATTAACTGACTAACTCTAAATCTTATTAACCAACTTACATACAAGCTACGCTTGCAACTTAACTGACAAGCTTACTAAATATCTAACTAACTAACAAACAAACGCGCTAACTATCTAATTTACTAACAAAATTAAGGAAAAACTAACTATCTAACAAACTAACTAACTATCTATCAAAGTAACTAACTAACATACAAGCTACGCTTGCAACCTAATTAACAAGCTTACTAACTAACTAACTAACACACATTCGTGCTATCTTACTTACTAACAAAATAACTAACAAACTAACTAACTTACTACCTAACCAACTAACTAACTATTTAACTCTCAATCTTACTAACTAACTTACCTACATACAACACTTGCAACCTAACTAACAAGCTTACTAACTAAATAACTAACTAACAAACAATCCTGCTAACTATCTAATTTACTTACAGACTAACCAATTAACCAACTAGCTTACTAACAAACCTCTTATATTACTAATTAGCTAACATACAAGCAGTGCTTGCACCCTAACTAACCAGCTTACTAACTAAGTAAATCACTAAATAACTAACAAGCTAAATAACTATCTATCGTGCTAACTAACTAACAAACATACAAGCTATGCTTGCAAACTAACTAACCAGCTTACTAACTAACTAGCTAACTAACTAACAAACAAACTCGCTAACTATCTAATTTACTTACAGACTAACTTTTTAAGAAACCAACTAACTATCTAACCAGCTTACTACCTAACTAACTAACTACTTAACTAAGTTTCTAACAAACAAAATAACTAACTAACTAGCTAGCTAACTAACTAACTGTCTATCGTGCTAGCTAACAAACATTCAAGCTATGCTTGCAAACTAACTAACCAGCTTACTAACTAACAAACAAATAAACAAGGTTGCTCTCTATCTTTTTTACTTACAAACTAACTAGTTAACTAACTAGTTTTTTAGCTAACTGACCGGCTAAGTTAACTAACTAACTGTGTATCTTATTAACTAACTAACACAATATCTATGCGTGCAAACTAACTAACCAGCTTACTAACTAACTAGCTAACTAACTAACAAACAAACTCGCTAACTATCTAATCTACTTACAGACTCTCTTTTTAAGCAACTAATTAACTATGTAACCAGCTTTCTAACAAACCTTTTATATTACTACCTAGCTAATATAGAAGCTATGCTTGCAAAAACCTGACAAACAAGCTTACTAACTAACTAACTTACTAACAAACATACGTGCTAACTATCTTATTTACTAACAAAATAACTATTAAACTAACTAACTAACTATCGAACGAGTTAACTAACTCATTATCTATATTACTAACTAACTAACATACAAGCTATGCTTGCACCCTGACTAACCAGCTTACTAACTAAGTAACTAACTAAATAACTAACAAACTAAATAACTATCTATCGTGCTAACTAACTAACAAACATACAAGCTATGCTTGCAAACTAACTAACCAGTTTACTACCTAACTAACTAAGTACTTAACAAAGTTTCTAACAAACAAAATAACTAATCAACTAGCTAGCTAACTAACTAACTAACTGTCTATCGTGCTAACTAACAAACATACAAGCTATGCTTGCAAACTAACTAACTAGCTTACTAACTAAATCACAAATAAACAAACTTGCTCACTATCTATATTACTTATAAAACTGACTAATTAACAAACTAGTTATTTAACTAACTAACGGGATAAGTAGCTAGCTAACTAACTAACTGTCTATCTTACTAACTAACTAACATACAAACTATGTTTGCAAACTGACTAACCAGCTTTATAACTAACTACCTTACTAACTAACAAACAAACTCCTTAACTATCTAATTTACTTACTAGCAAACTAACTAAGCAACTAACTAACTATCTAACCAGCTTACTAACAAACCTTTTACATTACTAACTAGCTAACATACAAGCTATGCTTGCAAAAACCTGACAAAAAGTTTACTAACTAACTAACTAACTAACAAACATACGTGCTAACTGTCTTATTTACTAAAAAATAACTATTAAACTAACTAACTAACTATCGAGACAGTTAAGTATCTCATTATCAATATTACTAACTAACTAACATACAAGCTATGCTTGCACCCTTACTAACCAGCTTACTAACTACGTAAGTAACTAAATAACTAACAATTCAACTAACTATCTATCATACTAACTAACTAACATACAAGCTATGCTTGCAACCTAACTAACACACTTACTAACTAACTAACTAATTTACAAACAAATGTGCTAACTATCTAATTTACTAACAAAAATACAAACAAACTAGCTAACTAACTAACCATCTATCTTACAAAATAGTAAACATATAAGCTTGTCTTGGAACCTAACTACCCAGCTTTCTATGTAACTAACTAACTAACTAACAACTAAAATTCTAAACTATCTACTTACAGACTAACTAATTAACAAACTAATTAACTATCTAACAAGCTTACTAACAAAGTATTATAATGCTAACTAGCTAACATACAAGCTATGTTTGCAAAAACCTAACAAACCAGCTTGCTAACTAACTAACTAACTAACAAACGAACTCGCTAACTAGCTAACTAACCAACTAAATAACTAGCTAACTCTAAATCTTATTAACTAACTAACATACAAGCTATGCTTGCAATCTAACTAACAAGCTTACTAACTAAGTAACTAACTAACTAACTATCTAACTAACCAGCTAATTAACTGACTAACTCTAAATCTTATTACCCAACTTACATACAAGCTACGCTTGCAACTTAACTGACAAGCTTACTAAATAACTAACTAACTAACAAACAATCCTGCTAACTATCTAATTTACTAACAAACATAAAAAAAACTAACTAACTAACAAACTAACTAACTATTTATCATAGAAACTAACTAACATACAAGCTATGCTTGCAAACTAATTAACAAGCTTACTAACTAACTAACTAACTACTTAACTAACTCTCAAGCATTCAAACTAACTAAGTAACTTACCAACTAACTAACTAACTATCTGTCTATCTTGCTAACAAACAAACATACAAGTTACGCTTGCAACCTCACTTACAAGCTTGCTAACTAACTAACTAACTAACAAACAAACGCGCTAATTATCTTACCTACTAACAAAATAACTAACAAATTATGTAACTTACTACCTAACCAACTAACTAACTATTTAACTCCCAATCTTACTAACTAACTAACATACAAGCAACGCTTGCAACCTAACTAACAAGCTTACTAACTAACTAACTAACTAACAAACAATCCTGCTAACTATCTAATTTACTAACTAAAAAACTATCAAACTAACTAACTAACCAACCGTCTATCTTAATAAATAACAAACATATAAGATTTTCTTGCAACCTAACTAACCAGCGTGCTATCTAACTAACTAACTAACTAACTAACAAACAAACTTGCTAACTATCTATTTTACATACAGACTAACTAATTCACCAACTAGCTAATTATTCACTTAGCTTTCTAACAAACCTTTTATATTACTAATTAGCTAACATACAAGCAGTGCTTGCACCCTAACTAACCATCTTACTAACTAAGTAACTAACTAAATAACTAACAAATTAAATAACTATCTATCGTGCTAACTAACTAAAAACATACAAGGTATGCTTGCAAACTAACTAACCAACTTACTAACTAACTAACTAACTACTTAACTAAGTTTGTAACAAACAAAATAACTAACTAACTAACTAACTAACTAGCTAACTTTTAACTAACTAACTAACTCTATCGTGCTAACTAACAAACATACAAGGTATGCTTGCAAACTAACTAACCAGCTTACTAACTAACTAACAAATAAACAAACTTGCTCACTATCTTTTTTACTTACAAACTGACTAATTAACTAACTAGTTATTTAACTAACTAACCGGCTAAGTAGCTAAATAACTAACTAACTGTCTATCTTACTAACTAACTAACATACAATCTATGTTTGGAAACTAACTAACCAGCTTACTAACTAACTAGCTAACTAACTAACAAACAAACTCGCTAACTATCTAATTTACTTACAGACTAACTAAGCAACTAACTAACTATCTAACCAGCTTACTAACAAACCTTTTATATTACTAACTAGCTAACATACAAGCTATGCTTGCAAAAACCTGACAAACAATCTTACTAACTAACTAACTAACTAACAAACATACGTGCTAAATATCTTATTTACTAACAAAATAACTATTAAACTAACTAACTAACTAACAACAATTAACTAACTCACTATCTATATTACTAACTAACTAACATACAAGCTATTCTTGCACCCTTACTAACCAGCTTACTAACTAAGTAACTAAC